>JARJLE010000300.1:0-70867 GCA_029289555.1 Mycena latifolia | reverse complement strand
CCCTGGGCTCCCTGCCACCCAAATATAATTACAAGCTCACATTAAGTATAGGATCTCGGGTATAGTACATTTTGCCCCATGTGAGCCCATTCTCACCGATAACCTTCACTCTAGAAGGAGTGCAATACTTCCATTTTCGACACTCCAACATAATCATCCCTACATTATACCCACTCGTTCCGGTCAGTACTTACATTTGTAATCCACGTCGCTTCTGTATACTATGTATACTATACTCTCTTACTGATTAATCTGCTAAACTGCCAACACACATTGAAGTCAACTAATATATTGATTGATGATGAGAATTGCAGTCACATTCTCTATGGGCTTAATCACAAGTGGCGTTGACCTTGCATTATTTCTCCTGCCTAGCTGAGAAGTAACGACTAAAAAAACCCTTTACAGAAATACGAGTGCCTGCCGGGCTTTGCCACAGCCCTCACCCCCAAGTATTTTATGGAAGTACATGTGAACGTGTGTGTGTTCACCCGCAGAATTTCGCTCGGAGAACTCTGGTCAGGCCACGCCCAATCTATGTGAGCACGCAATTGCTCTTCTCGAACGGCTGGGTCAAATTAATCATACTCTCAGCATAATTCCTCAGCCTCAGAATCCTTCGAATCCCTCAATCCTGCGAGAGTAACTGCCAAAATTTCATTTCAAGGTTCGGATATTCAACGTGTTCCCCGTGCCGTATGCAAACTTGTCGGCATGTGGGCATGCACTCGAGGCATCCATGCGGCTTCTGGGTTGCATTTTTATTGCACTTCATTTCCACAGCTGGTGCGAACTTCACATCCAGGCACATTAACTGTTGAACTATTCAGATTTCATATGAAGCTCGCAAGAATCACTGGTAGTAATGTCCTTATGGTGCCGTGTTCCATTGCCGAACCTTGTGGGTAAACGAAGGGCTGGGTTCAATGGAGTCTGTGGAAAGAAATCAGATTCTCAGGTCGCAAACCTCGTCGATCATTGAACTTACCAATGTCAAGTTCATTTCCGATCTACAAGCGCATCTCGTGATGGAACCTGTGTGTATCTTCTTGTTCACTAATTTGTGACTGATTGGGATTGGTTGGATACTTAATTCAGGTTCATTTCCGATCTAGAAACGCACTCATGCTGAACAATCTACTATCTTGTTGGTCACTAAATTTGTTAGACACTGGGATTGGGTGAATACCGTGCACGACAACGCAACCAATTTGTTGAACAAAAATGTTTTTATCGTAGGTGGTTCCCTTATATTTTGGCCTACGAGCGAGTGTTGGACTTCAACCCCCACGGCCCAAATGCCTCCTCGACGCAGAAATGCGGAGCAACCAGTAGAACCTCCCCCCTGCCAGCAAGGATCCACCTCCGGTCGCTAGGCGCACTCGACGTGGTGGCCGTAGCGATCCACCAGCTCCCCCGCCCTCACGACGGCGCAGAATGCCAGCTCCGGCGAGCCAGACCGCGGATTCGCCGGCCTGTCATGTATGCCTTGTATTTGTCTCTCAGATTTCTGCTCAGCCGCACACAGCAACCCAACCAGTTGCAGGCAGAACTACCGCCACAACTGGTACTCATCGTGATGTTATAAATACGGGTCAGCACCTTTTCTGTCTATACATTTTGCGTTCATCTTCTCAAATCTGTCAGGCCAGCGGACTGGGGAAGGTGCAGCAGGGCGGACTCATCACGGTAATACAGTCTCATCTACTGATCAACAAATGATAACTTTGTTGCGATAGCAATTTCCACCGCAAACCCCAGCGCGTCGTATGGCGAACGAGCTAGCCAGTCGCCTTGCTGAACACACCGCAATGGCAAGTCCGGGCCCGCCTGTTCGTAATCGGCTTCATGCAAACTCGGATGTTGAAGACTCGTCTGACCCCGATTCGGACGAGTTCCCCCTCACTGTTCGTAAACGCGCTCCCCGTGTACCTGCGTTGAGGACTGGGTCGGACTCCGACGACGACACAGCGCCACCTTCAGCAGCTCCAGCGCCACCGATCCACAGGGCTGCAAAAACTACAACTGGTGTTCAGCAGCCTGCAACACGTGGCACTGGTCGCCGTCGTCGGGCACCCACTGCGAATACTCAAGCGAACACTGACCCTGCTGACGATGACGACTGTGTTTTTATTGGCCCTACCGAGATTGTGAAAACTGATAAATCCGCGGACTCAAAGTATTTCTTCGGCCGGCGTTCTTTGGATAACGGGTTCAAATATCGTCTATGCCCGTAAGCAGCATGAATTGACTATTCTGTTCATACTCTCATCTTTTGCAAGTCAAATCTACGGTCCTAATACCAGTCTCACAACCCGCCGTTCACACCTACAAAATGCCCCAGGACATCCGGAGGAATATCTTGCGGCAGTGGAACAGTATGGATTCACTAACAAACTTCCTGCGGAACTGGCACGTCAGGTGGCGGAGGAGAGAGCATTGAGTCTGAACAGAATTCCATTCTCCATGAACATATTCACGGAGCAATTGGTAAAAGTGTTTGTTGCGAACGACCTGGTATGTTAAAATATTTCTGAACCTTGTTCAAAACTGACTTGAGCGTATAGTCGATTCACTTCATCGAGAGTCGAGAGTTTCGTGATCTCTTACTTCTTATGCGGGACTTCGCTCGCCGAGAAGGATATACCCCATCGGACCAAGCTCACCAAGTTCGTAGTCGAAGCGTGGGTCAAGTATTACGCCGAGTTGAAAGTTACTTTGAATGTGAGTTCAACACTGGCTTAACGCACACGAAGTTGACCCCTCACTGAAAGGCGGCAATCGGCAAGATCAGCTTTACAGCTGATATCTGGAGCAGCAAGGGATTGCACCCCTACCTCGCAATTACAGCCCATTGGCTCGGTCCGAGAGGGGATGACCCTCAGGTTTGCTGCGCCAAACATTGTTGGCCTTTCGCCGTATTCGTGGCGCTCACAGTGGGCAGCGCATTGCGCGCATCGTCTGCAATATTTTGGAGGATGCTGGAATTGTGCGGAACGTGAATATTTACCATGACGGCTTTGTTTTCAAAACCATCTGACTTGTTGGATACCCTCAGGTTGGACATTTTACTCTCGACAATGCGTCGAATAATGGAACATTCATGTTGCATCTCAGCTCGCTCCTGAGTGACATCGGTGTTCTTGACTTCAATGAAAAGAAAAATTATATTCGATGTTTTGCCCACGTAATCAACCTGTGCTCACAAGCTGTTATCAGGGTCATGGAAAAGGATGATGTTGATGCGGAACACTCAGACTCAGATACAGAGCCAGCAACGGAGTCGACCGACGATGAGGAACCAGTCCCAGTTGGCATGCGTGCGACACGCTACACACGGAAGGCTGGCCCTATTCACCGCACTCGCAAGACCGTTGCATTCATCCGGAAGTCGGGACAACGACGGGATGAACTGCAAAATATTATCGCTCACGGCAACACACGCTCCCTGTGGAAGGAGGTAACTGTGGGAGAAGAGGGCACACTGACCGAGTCACCGGTTCGAAATCTGAACTTTGGATCTTCCACGGTATCTTTCTAACTTGTATACTTCCTAGATGAATCTGGCATCAGTGACGGTTATGGCGGATGTCAAGACCCGCTGGGACTCCGTGTTTTATATGCTTCGTCGGCTGCGATATTTACAACAGGTAAGTTAACATTCGAATTCTTTCCCAATATGACGCTGTTGATCTTGGGAATTTTAGCCCATCGTTCGATTTTTGCACTCAACCCGGATGCGAATAAGTTGCGCCACCCTTTGGAGAATAAGCACTGGCTTCGCTTGGAGTTAATGGAACTGATTCTTCAGGTGACTTGAAATAAATATCTACCACCTGGATCTAATCCTGTGATATAGCAACCACATACCGTCCAAACCACCATGTCAGCAGAAAATACCCCTATCCTTGCTGGTTCCATCCCCGCCTTCGAGCTCTTTATTTCGTCCTGGAAATCCATGCTTGCTGACCCCGACCTGCAAAAAGAAAATATTGCCAAATTCATTCAACCGGGCCTTGACATTGCGACGAATTATTACAACAAGATGGGAGATACGGACGCATACATCATCGCGATGTGTAAGTGATCCATGACTTGTGTAACATGCGCTTAGTATACAGTCATCAATCCTTCAATCCGGTTTGAGTGGATTCGCAAGAATTGGTCACAAGAGGAGCAAGACGAGGCAAAGAAAGTCATCTTGGTCAAGGCGAGTCAACCTCAAGCTCATTATATTTTGTTACGATCTGACTGATTGGGTCTCAAGCTGCGAGCATACGTGAATGTTATTGGGTCCCCAGATCTTTGCTCCCGAGCCAGTTCCCCTAGTGCTAGCGGATCTGGCTCGGATTCTCGCCCCCCCTCACGATCGCGTTCCCGAACCCGCCCACTGGCAGGTGCCCCAACATTTACTGCGATCACACAGGTAGCAAACCGCTATCGAAATGCTGCACAGTCCCTTGATTTTTCTGGTGCAAGCGGCAGTGCAACTGGGGGCGAGCAATCTATCGAAGACGAAATGAATCACTACATGAGCAGTTCTCTCCCACCGCGAAAGTCAACTGACATGGTGGGCTATTGGCTGGTTTGGCACTCAGGTTTTCCATTTTCAACACAACACTCACAAATTTGAACTTAGAAACACGGGAAGACAACTTGGCCGCGGATATTCCGGCTCTTTGCAGACGCTCCCATCCAGGCCACCTCTGTGCCATCCGAGCGAGTTTTCTCATCATCAGCTGAGACTGATACCAAACGCCGGAACCGCACCAATGCCCTGCTGATGGAAGCACTTCAAATGCTGAAGTTCAATTACAAGAAATCACGACTTAACTTCATGTCTGGCTGGCAAACAGTTGCCATTCCTGACGACGAGGAGGATTGGCTTCGCATTTTAGCTTCCAAAGGCGATGGTGACACAGAGGACACTTGGCGGGAAATTTCTGACAGCTGTGAGTTGGCAGATAGCGCGCCACATTTGGATATGCCAGAGGAAGCTGGATTCTCGTAAACATCTACCGTTTGTCAATTGTAAGCTACCGTACCCTATGCTACACACATCGTTCAAGATTTCGGGGGAAAACATCATCGACTTGATCGACTCGAGTCGACTTAAGTGGCTTCAAGTGACTTGGTTTCCCTAAGTCAAGTCGAGTCGAGTCGACGGTGCCCTTAAGTCGCGACTCGACTTAGCGAGTCGCGGCAACACTACTCCAAGGCCCCTCGGGCGCACCCATATTCCAACAGGAGGCAGGTGGCGCACACGCGGTGGAGGTTGATGACGGACTGACAAAGGACACGAGATCGAGGTGAGCTTGTGCGCCGCACTGCAGAAGAGCGCGGGATGAGAGATGCGGGGCGTTCGAGGCGCGGAAGGTACGCCCGGCCACGGAGTAGATGGAACTGTGTTTTTCGAGCCCACATCTGAGACAGTGAGACCTCCAGAGCGACCGAGCAAGCGGAGGAGTGCGAAGTGCAAGGAAGTGAGAGAGCCGGTACGCGTTGGAGCCTAGCCCTGAGTAGGAGGATCATGAGCGAGTCGACACCCAGAAAGAGAGCCACTAAGACATGGTCTCTCTTGACAGACGCTTTATTGATTCTAACTCGTTCCTCGTTCAATAAAACTAAGACACAGACTCGGAATTCCGAGGCCCCCGGAAGGAAAAAAAAGTGCGGGCAGACATAACCACAGGATAGACACCGCAATCGTATACACTCCCCGCGCGACGTTGAATCGCCGAAGCATACCCAAGTCGGGGGTCGACATGGGCGTCTGCAGGAAGCGCCGATTTGCGCATCTGTGGCTGCGCCCTCCGCGGCGCGTGTCATCGTGTGTTTAGCCCTCCTCTCTCGCCACCAACCCCGGGCCTCTCTCTCGTCTACGCACGCCGGCAGATACACGCCCCCACGATGCACCTCCCGCCCGCGCTCCTCATCACACTCACCTTCGCGCTCGGCGCCCGGGCCGGGTCCAGCTCAAGCCCCGCCAGCGCAAGCGCCAGCCGCGAGTAGTGCAATCGGCATGCCCACGAATTCGAACTTGGGGGCACTCCCCTCCCTGAGAGGCGTCTTGTCGTGCGGTGCACTATACTGCTCCCCTGCGCTTCATCTACTAATAGATCGGGAATTAGGATTGGTGGGTGCAGCCTGGGCCTCGCCGCCGCGGCCACGAACTGCCCCTCCGCGGTCGCGCTGAGCTGCTGCGTCGCCCCTCTGTGCGTCCCTCCCTATCCCTCCCCTTCTCTCTACTCCCTTCTGCCCGCAGCGCAAAACCTACGGCGCCGCCCTCCTCTCCTGCCTCACCGCGTGCCCGGCCGGGCTCCCATCCACGGTGGCGCTCGTCGAGAATTTCTGCGCCGCCGCCAGGAAGCCGACGAGCATCTTCTGCCATTCATTCGTTACCTCTTCCTCTTCCGCCGCTTCCGCTTCCTCTTCCGCTGCGTCGAATTCGGGAGTGGGCTCCAACACCATGACGGCACCCGCGACCTCCTTGTCTACGCCGAGCAACGCTGCGCGCAGACACACCACACACCCGCTAGACAGCATCGCGCCAACCGCGGCGCACGTCCTACTTGCTACTCCTCCTCGGCACCGTGCTCCTATAGTGCTACCCGCGCCGCCATGTCCCTGTTCTCAGCATCTCGGCCTCTCCGATTTCGCCTCCCTCCCGCCCCGCTTCTGCTTCCCGAATATCTCTCCCGTCCTTTCTCTCTGTCTCTTTCTCAAGCTTACTCGCGCGCTGGCTGTTCTCGGTCTGTGGCGGCCTTTCTTCTTGCTGTTTCCGATTCCTGCTTCCTCGCGTCCCGCTCCCGTGGCGCTGATCCGTCTCTTGTCCGCTGCGTTCGTCTAATGCACGTCGACGGTGCATATCGCCTCCTCCGGACCTCAGAGCTGTCTCTCCCTCGCTATAACATCTCGAATCTCGATTGCCTCGCTGCTAGCGCCCTACTTGTCTAACTACCCGGTGGCGCAGGACTAGTCTACCAAGCAAGTCTTCTGGATCTGGATCTTCGAGGCTCGCTCGCACTCGAGGTGTTAATTGGCCATGCATGGGCGAAGCGACGGCTCGAGTTCACGCCAAGACACTACGTGTATACTCGGGCGGCGATTGTCCGATATCGATATACTTGGCCAGCGATTGTCTGATCCTTTGCAGTCCTGGGGATCGTATTATGTTGAATGATTTTAATGATATCCGGCGGTGGATTATATCGATACTCTGGGGATATCGGTACTCGAACTGGACCCCCATCCGGACATGCATGTGAGCTGGGCGACGCACTTATTCAGCTCAACTGAGATCCATCGTCATCGAGATCTTCGTGGAGTATGTCAATCGAGATCGAGATTTGTCTTAGCACGGAGAGGCGGCGTTTTCCTTGCCTCCACCCCGCATGTTATATATGTACATCGTCTCGCGGGCGATCGTGTAGCCTACAGTATATTTAAAATGGGCGGAGTCTTGGAACGAACGCGGGAATGGAATGGATTTGACTCCAGGAGATCGGAGGCTAGGGAGTGTCAATTCGAATTTTGAATTGGGTGGGCCCCGCCCCGATGTAGGTTTAAGGTTCGGAGATACATACCGACAGCTCTGCAAGTCTTCATGGACTCGTAGTGTTCCCGGGGTCGGGTTCAGAACCGATCCTGAACCTGAACCGGACCTGAACCGGACCCCATGTCCGGTTCGGGGTTCGGGCATTTCGGAATTTTCCCGAACCTGTCCGAACATGTGCGAACCCTTTGGGTATTTTGTTCCAGGAAAATGATTGTTTTCCATAATTTTGCTTGACAATGAAAGGTACCACTTGCCTTTCCCTCCAGGCAGGGCTTTCATACATTGAACAGGCTGAATTCATGGCTGAAAGTTCACTTGTTCATTGATGCAAGTCACATCAAAGCTACCAAACAATCTGATACTTCCTGTTCAGTGGTGTGTAGCCACTCAAAAATTTAAAAGGA
This sequence comes from Mycena latifolia, assembly GCA_029289555.1. Lineage (NCBI taxonomy): Eukaryota > Fungi > Basidiomycota > Agaricomycetes > Agaricales > Mycenaceae > Mycena > Mycena latifolia. Next base: position 62,905 of record JARJLE010000300.1, on the reverse strand, counting down.
CATTCATTCAGCAAATAAAACCTACCTTACACACTGTCTGATGGTTTTCCGAACCAAAATGTACATGTTTGGTGCGTGGGAATTCTTTAGGGTTCGAACCTGTTCTGAACCCCAAAACAGACTGGACCTGACCGGACCTATGGTCCGGTTCGGGGTTCGGATTTTTGGACAAAGAACCGGACCGAACCGGACATCGGCAACACTATCATGGAGCATGGGACTTGCTCGCACTCAATACAAGGGAGCTGTATTCAGGGGATGATGCATATGGGTGCGCGAATTCACCCGGGCCGTGCGATTTCAGGATGCTGTAGTATTTTTTTGTATCACGGAGTATACGGAAAGTCAAGCAAGAATTCGGGTAAATTGACAAACAGCTAGTCCTGGGGTTAGTGGTATGAATAAGCGAGATTCAGTCACTTTGTGGCGCATGTATATGGGAGACCAGGGTTACGCGCAGGGGTAGTCACGCCCACCCGATCTACAAAGCAAGGAGAAGATATTTGGGAGAGCCGGTGGTTCGAATCCACCGGAAGACATTTAAAGATCTACCACCTTTTTCTTGTCATATCGCGCAAGGTAAGAGCCCTTCAGCTATCAAGGGAGGACAATACTAATGCAGGATATATTTTAACGGAAATACTAACGGACCCTCCCAAATACCCCCGGAGGAAGCTTTCGTTGAGCTGGGTAGGGAGCTTGCTCCCGCCCTTTTAAAATTAAATAAATGGATGGTCGCCGGAGACTTGACTCTATTGTATCCTCGAGTGGTTAGATCAGCGATTCCACCGAGTCATCTCAGAAGTGTTTCTCTCACCAGCAGGGAACACAGCTATGCAAGAAAATGTTCGTGGAGCAATGACGTTCGCTCCCACAGCGAGCATACAGTCAAGGGAAAGTGAGTATCAACTCCATCCGAAGACATTAATGAAGCTGCAATAGGGCGCCTTTTTCACCTGAAGGTCAGCGGGGAGCACCACCCTCCAAACAAGCGATCCCGGAGTGACAGCCGATTCTGTCTCGTGATGGTCGTCAAGGTCCGTGGCATGGTAGGTAGGTAGGTAGTATTACACGGCCGGTGGAATTTCTTCGCAGTGACTCTGAGCTTCCGGGCACCAGTTCAAGAGACATGACAGATTGATTGTCAGAGGATATTTACCATGCATGTGGTCATTACCTTGATCGTAGATTTTTGTCAAGAAATAGTTTGGGGGCCTTCTACTAGTCTGATTTGACTACGACAGTACCCTTCCCTTTGGATCCTATTTTCCTGCTGACTTGTGCCTTGAGTGCAGAACATGTTGTGCAGGGGTGCTCTAGCGACCTAGCTAGAGTTTTCCATCCTCGGGTCCTGCCGGGTCCATTGGATCCGTGGCAATAGAAGTGGTTCAAATTTAGGCCATGGGAAGTGATAACAATCAGCACCGCCCTCTCTGCCACGTCTCACTTCCTCCGCAGCTTGTCTCCCACCTCGTCTATCTACTGACTGCGGGCACTTGTAGAGGAGCAAAAGGACACAGCATGTCGAACAATGATGCCACTTGTAAAGGGGTGAGGGTTTTGTCCCTCGGTAATGTCCTTTCCCCACCAGCTCGAGTTTGTATTGACACCCATTATTGGTTAGACGGCGGTGGAGCAGGAGTGCTGTCTGAGTTACTCATACTGGAGCAAATAATGTATCAAGTGCAGGCTGCCCTCGGCTCCAACACTACTCCTGCTCCATGTGACTATTTCGAGGTTATTGGAGGTAGCGGCACAGGAGGGTCAGTGTTATTTCCTGGAAAATGCTGGAAACTGATGTGATGTACAGTATCATTGCATTGATGCTCGGGCGCCTCCGCATGTCGATCCCTGCTTCTATTTCGGCTTATGAGAAGCTTCGACCTAAGCCCAAAAGTGGATCTACTGAGCAGTTCAAAGCCGGCCCGCTGGAAGCAGTGCTAAGGCAGATATTTCGAGAAGAAAAGATGAGAGATGTCAGTCCACATGCCTGCAAGACGTGAGTGTAATTATCTGTCATGGAAAGAAACTACACTTATCTGGATGCAAACCCCCAGTTTTGTGTGTGCCATGCATGAGAGCAATATGAATGCCGGTATCCCTGAGCTTTTTCGTTCATATGACACACCAGAGGAGCCGGCCTTTGATTGCAAGATATGGGAGGCCGCACGGGCCACATCTGCCACACCCGGCCTTTTCAAACCAATGGAAATTGGCTCAGGAGGGGTGAGGCCAAGGTACATTGGTGGATGTGTTGGTCACAACAACCCGACCTCCCTGGTTGTGGCAGAAGCCCAGAAAATGTATCCCTCACAGCCTGTGGTCCTTGTGGTCAGCATTGGCAGTGGCCATCCTGACACCATCCAGATTCCAAGATCCCCAAGTTTGACTGCCTTTGCCCTGACCCTGAAAAGCATTGCAGCTGACTGTGAACGGGTACATGAGGACAATGCACGCAGATTTCGCAGCAGTCCCAATACCTATTTTCGCCTCAATGTCCTGCAGGGTCTGCAGGGCTTTGAGCAACAACACTGGGGAAGATCTGGTGAAGTTTCTGCCCATACTCGTGCTTATCTGAGTACAGAAGATGCAAAATCTAAGCTCACAGGCACTGTGGAAGTGATCTTGAGTAAGTGCCTCAGATTCTTAGGCTCAACTTTAGTCCACTGCTGACACTTCTGTTAGATCCTGTGGTTCCAATGTCTGACTCCCCCGCCTATCTGAAAGTTTGTCCACCCCCGAGTGTCCATTTCACTGGAAGAGAGGATATTCTCCAACAAATTACGGAATACTTCAACACAAGCATTGGTCAACAGCATATTTTCCTGCTACATGGGCTTGGAGGCTCTGGGAAAAGCCAAATTGCCTTCAAATTTGTTCAGAGGTCTACCAGTATGTTGGAATCACGGTGTGCTGTATTGAATGTCCAATCTGACTCAATCTGACACACCAACCCAGGTTTCCAGATATTTATTTTGTCAATAGCAGCTCTCAGCAAACAATTGAAAATGATCTCGCAACACTTGCCCTTGCCAAGAAAGTTGGGAAAACTTTCCAAGATAGCTTGCTTTGGCTGTCAAACCAGCAAACAGAATGGTTGATTGTATTCAACAATGCAGACGATGTAAACCTTGTGCAGTATTTTCCCTCTGGCTCCCACGGAAACATCCTTGTTACATCCCGAAATCCCGACCTCCGTCAGCTTGCACAGGCCACACACAAAGTTGAGCAGATGGCACTTGAGGAAGCAACCAATCTTCTCTTATCTGCTGCTCAATATGATATGATGGAGGTGGCAAATAGAGATGTTGGAAAGCGGATTGTCCAGGTACGTTGTGGCTCCACAATCTTAGACATCGGTTAAATGATTCCAAAGGAACTCCATTGCTTGCCCTTGGCTGTGGCACAGGCTGGGGCATATATCTCTTCATCCCATGCCCTTCAAACATATCTGGACTTGTATGAAGAGACAGCCAGCCGAATGCAGTTACTGCATCAAAAGCCCCTACAATCTGACTATGGGTGGTCAGTTTATGCTACATGGCAGCTCAGTTTTGAGAAGCTTTCCAGCCAGGCAAGGGAGCTGCTTAAACTTTGCTCCTTCATCCACCATGATGGGATAACAGAGGTGATATTTAAACAAGCTACATTGTACCAAATTACTCCATATGGGCCAACTGAGGTGGACCTCCAGGAGCCATTGGGATTTTTGGCCAAATTCCTCGACAACACAGGTTCCAAGTGGGATTCACTGAAGTTTATAGGACTGACCGACGAGCTTGGACGGTTCTCGTTGATTGACTTTCAGGCTGCCTCGGGAGTGATTACCTTCTCGATTCATCCATTGGTGCATGAATGGTGCAGGGCCATAGTCAAAGTGGATGCTTCCACTGAACTGTGCATGCACAAACTGATAGGGATGTCATTGTCCTCAAGGCATGATAATTTTCAATTGTCACACCAAATGTTTCCCCATCTTGATGCACTTATGTTCAAGATGGGCCAGGATTCGAGCCGCAAGCCCAACATCCTTGACAATTCATTTGCATCACAGTGTTTGTGGGTATATCACACAGAAGGAAAGTGGAGTGATGGGGTGCGCCTGGGGGAAGCCATGCTGCACACACTAATGTTGCAGCTGGATGAACAGCAAACTCTCAACATTCAAGGGTATCTAGCTGTTATGTATGCCAACAGTGGGGTGGTTCATAAAGGGAGGGAACTTGCAGAATTGGTCTTGAACAAGCGCAGAGAACTCTTTGGCGAGGATCATCAAGATACTCTGTGGGCCATGGAAAACCTGGCACTCAGGTACTCGGAGATGGGACAGTTTCACCAGGCTGCAGAACTGGAGAAAGTGGTCTTGAGCAAGCGCCAGGAACTCCTTGGCAAGGATCATCCAGATACTCTCCGAACCATGGGAAACCTAGCAATCGAATATTCAAAGATGGGACAGTTTCATGAGGCCGCAGAACTGGAAAAAGTGGTCTTGAGCAAGCGCAGGGAACTCCTTGGCGAGGATCATCCAGGCACTCTGTGGACCATGGGAAACCTGGCAGCCAGCTACTCGGAGATGGGACAGTTTCACCAGGCTGCAGCACTGGAGAAAGTGGTCTTGAGCAAGCGCCAGGAACTCCTTGGCAATGGATCATCCAGATACTCTCCGAACCATGGGAAACCTAGCAATCGAATATTCAAAGATGGGACAGTTTCATGAGGCCGCAGAACTGGAAAAAGTGGTCTTGAGCAAGCGCAGGGAACTCGTTGGCGAGGATCATCCAGACACTCTGTGGACCATGGGAAACCTGGCAGCCAGCTACTCGGAGATGGGACAGTTTCACCAAGCTGCAGAACTGGAGAAAGTGGTCTTGAGCAAGCGCAGGGAACTCCTCGGCAGGGATCATCCAGACACTCTGAAGGCTATGGGAAACCTGGCAGTCAGGTACTCGCAGATGGGACAGGTTCATGAGGCTGCAGAACTGGAGAAAGTGGTCTTGAACAAGCACAGGGAGCTCCTTGGTGAGGATCATCCAAATACTCTGAGTGCTATGGGAAATCTGGCAGTCAGCTACTCAGAGATGGGACAGGTTCACAAGGCTGCAGAACTGGAGAAAGTGGTCTTGAGCAAGCACAGGGAACTCCTCGGCGGGGATCATCCAGATACTCTGATGGCTATGGGAAACCTGGCACACAGATACTCACAGATGGGACAGTTCCATCAGGCTGCAGAGCTAGAAAAAGTGGTCTTGAACAAGGGCAGGGAATTCCTCGGTGAGAATCATCCAGATACTCTGAGGACCATGGGAAACCTGGGATTCAGGTACTCCCAGATGGCACAGTCTCATGAGGCTGCAGAGCTGGAGAAAGTCGCCTTGAGCAAGCAAACGGAACTCCTCGGGGAGAATCATCCACATACTCTGTTTACCATGGGAAACCTGGCAGTCACCTACTCGCACATGGGACAGTTGCGGGATGCAGCAAAACTGGCGACAGTGGTCTTGAGCAAGCGGAGGGAACTCCTCGGCGAGGATCATCCAGATACTCTACACAGTCTGGCAGATTCAGGGGTAATATGTTTCAAAATGGGTCGCCTCGCACAGGCACGTGAGCTTCAGGAGCAGGCCTTGAACGCACGCCGGCGGGTCTTAGGGGAGGATCATCCGGACACCGTGGACACCGCACATCGGCTGGCTGCGACAATTGCGCAATTGGAAGGCATAGAGAGTCAGTGAGAGAGCCAATAATTCTCAGTAAGTTGAGTCTTCTCATTGAATCAATTCCGTCAGCTCTTTGACTTCCCGACAGCGGGAATTTTTGCATTGTGATTCCAGGGATATTGTTGTTTTCATTATCATGATCCATAAGCTTCCTTACATTTCTTCGTGTGTAGGGTAGCACCTCTGATTTGTAGCAGAGATTCATCGTAGAGGGGCACCACAGTGCGCATCGACGTGAGACGTACTCGGGCTGGCACAGCAGTGACAGAATATTAATCCAGGAAGTCGGTAGGTTCCGCGGGTAACACTCACGGGAATCAATGTACCTACAGTAAAGCGGGTAATGCATAACGTGCATAATGCATAGGATGAGGGGTCCACCAACCTTCAAATTAATCCTGAAAATGCATAAGAATTTGGTGAGATTTGGAGGGAACGGACCTTATGCATTATGACCCGCACTACTGTATTGCGATCAACACTTCTAGGTGAAGGGAGAGAAGGCGGGTCAGTCCCAGCTGGAGGTATTCACGATCACGGGTTTTTTATTCAAGTTGCATATGAGTCAGTCGGTAGCATATTTAATTTACTGATGTGCGGAATAAGCGAGCATGAGATGCTCTAAGATGAGTCTTCGTGGAGCTAGCAGCTCACCCACACTCTACAGTCTTGGAACTGTAGGGAGAGGAATCTACCCGAGCGCATTCCGCTGGACCGCGCTTTTCCTCAACTAACACTTTGCTCGGGTGAATAGAAGCCGCCTGCCTATTCAGCCTGGTAGAAGGTGAAATAAGTCTTCGTGGAGCAACCGAGCCCAGGCATTCGGTGGATGCAGCCATTTGTTTTATTCCAGTTCGGTGGGCCTGCCGGGCAGAAAATTCAGTGCATGCGGACCAGGTGAGACGGGATGCAAGCCACAGTCCGCTCGACGCGCGATACAGAGAAGACTCGGCAATTGATAGAAAAATTTATGTGTCAGCCATTTCAGTCGACGCACAGATTTAACGCACCTAGCCCGCGTCGCACACTCTAGGAAAAGCCACCGTGGAGCAATGAAGGTCGCTCGGACACCCTGAAAGGGCTTCGAAGGGGGGACTCCTCCTGTAACGAAAGGGCCACCCGCGGCGCGAAGACAAGTTCAGTTTTTTTCTCCGCTGATACAAACCTCCGATGCTCACAAATCCAGCCCCAGCGAGTTCGCTCACACTTTTTCCCGAGGGGTCGCTCAGAGTATCTCCGAGGGTTCATTGCTGGATACTGGCGTGCCTGTATACCTGTTTAGAGACCTATACAACCTTTTAGACACACCTGCGAGCCTCTGTGGAGTGTGGCTCTCGCTCGCCTCAGAGGGAATGAATGGAAGAAGGAGAGACCCTGCTCGGAGGCATGCCGTGGCAATGTACGCAGCGCTCCGGTTGATTCACGCCGTATGCGCAGAGCGGGCGACGCAGGAAGTCAGCGCTCCGCAGATATGCCAGCAGGGGATGCGCTGGAGGCGGGATGCAGAGGCTCCGCGGCGCTGGACCGACGCGATCCATAGCAGGACACACGCCAGAGAAGAAGACTCGGCCGAACGCGATCCAGAGACGCACAACCTCCGAAACTTACAGCCAGTTGCGGAACTTAGGGCGCGGCCGATTTTTTTTTCCATTTTGAGGTGTTTTTGATCTTTTTCACCAAATCAACTGCCCCGGCCTGAGTTCTTCACATAAGGCCCTAGAAACTATATGGCCAGGCTCGCGCTGCGATTCCGCAGGGGGTGTCGTCCTCCGATCCATTATATTCAACTTTTTTAAAATGCAGTATAGGATTCTGTGGTTTCTGCTTATATCTGGTCCTGCACGGGTAGATAAAGTTCAAATAAGATGTATGATCATTCAATACTACCTTCGCACAATGTGAAGGGAGCCTCGTTGTCCGAATGTGATTCCTGGACCGCGTTCGCATAAATGAAGCTGTTCAATCCAAAGACTTCCAGTTTTGGAACTTCTTGCTCAGGAGTGCTGCCCGCTGCTGCTCTCTACCCCAGTGCATGAAGTACACACATCTGCGCCCACTATCCGAGACTCCAGAGAGTTTATACGATTCACATTTGCAGTATATGCCCTAGTTCGACGACGCGACGCGCCCCCGTTTTGTGATCACGGGGTGTTACTCCACGTGCCTGCGACTGATCGTCCATAATGGGGCGCGTCGCGTGGCCGGACGGAGGCACATTCTGCAAATGTGAGTCGTACAAACTCTCTGGAGTCTTGGGTAGTGTGTGCAGATGTGTGTACTTCATGCACTGGTGTAGAGAGCAGCAGCGGGCAGCACTCCTGAGCAAGAAGTTCCAAAACTGGAAGTCTTTGGATTGAACAGCTTCATTTATGCGAACGCGGTCCAGGAATCACATTCGGACAACGAGGCTCCCTTCACATTGTGCGAAGGTAGTATTGAATGATCATACATCTTATTTGAATTTTATCTACCCATGCAGGACCAGATATAAGCAGAAACTACAGAATCCTATACTGCATTTTAAAAAAGTTGAATATAATGAATCGGAGGACGACACCCCCTGCAGAATCGCAGCGCGATCCTGGCCATATAGTTTCTAGGGCCTTATGTGAAGAACTCAGGCCGGGGCAGTTGATTTGGTGAAAAAGATCAAAAACACCTCAAAATGGAAAAAAAATCGGCCGCGCCCTAAGTTCCGCAACTGGCTGTAATGTGGCATGGGGAGAATAGAAGGATGGCGTATTCAGACGAAGTAGGACAACATTACAAGCGGCTCTAGGGTAGGAGTATCCTTATCGGCGACCAAAAGAAAGTCCGTGTATGGGTGCGTGCGGAATCCTGCGGAGGAGGTATCGGTATCGTGAGACGGAGATGCAGATGAACATGACGGGCGGGACGGGCGGGAATTCGAGCTGAAGGGGAGCGAAATCGAGGCGGTGTCCGCGGTGGAGCGGCGGGCGGAGTGGAGATAGAATCGAGGCGGTGCGGGGTAGAGCAGAGACGGCGTACAAGATGGTGATGCGCGAGAGGTCGCGTGTACGAGGTGTACGTCTCCGAGATCGCTGGCATGCAGCACGAAGACACAATGCTACCGCAGCAGCGCCGCACCGAGCAGGGCGCCCGCCATCGTCATCGCGACACCTCCCATCCCCATTCCGCTCATCCCGCGTCCTACCCCCATGCCCAGCCTGAGCGGATGTGCGACCCCGGCAGCGTTGCTCGGCGTCGTCGACGGCGAAGAGCTCGCGGGGGGCCGTCCCCGTGCTTGACTCCACGCTCGAATTGGACGCAGCGGAAGAGGCGGAGGTCGACGACGGGACGAACGACGGGAGCGACAGGGACGTGGGTTTAGTGGCAGCGGCGTAGGTTTTTGCGCTGCGGGCAGAGGAGCGTCAATGGGAAAGAGGGAAAGAGGGGAGGAGATGCACAGCGGAGTGACACGGAAGCAGTTCACGGCGACCTCGGAGGAGCAGTTCGCGGCTTCCGCGGCGAGCCCCAGGCAGTTCGCCACTGCCCCAATTAACCGATTATTAGCAGATGAAGCCCAGGAGAGGAGAAAGCGCACGCACCGGGCGAGACGCCGTTCCAGGAGGGCAGCGAGGACACACCGTACAGCCCGACAACCAGGCGTGCGCGAGATATGGCTCAAGCCGCATCACGACAGCGAGCCGCCGCACATAACACCGACGAGCCGCGGGCATGTGTGTCTTGATCACAAGAAGCTTCGAGGTCGGCGGAGTGCAGTTAGACGGCGGTTCGCCGTCGAGGAGAGGAATCTGTTCATCGTGGAAGAGGACAAGCGGTGTGCCGCGCTTCGGCACCGGCATCTGATGGCACAACAGAGCCACAGCTCGGGTACTCCCGGACCAACTGGCAACCGCCCGCGCGCCGCCGCGCGACCTCGTCTCAAATTCATCTTCATGGAATTTGATCCCCCTGTTCGGCATTATTTATGTCTGTAAATTCGGCCCACAACAACGGCGAATTGAAGATGAACAGATGTCAGATGTTGGAGCTGAACCTTAACATTGACTGTCCCTGCGATGACGGTTCAACGAGCATTTTGTGCAAGTCCTCCGACTCACTCACACCGGGATTGACGGAATTTCGGGTCGCCCGAAGTTGATCTCGATTCGCAACTCGAAACGCAACTCGATTCTTTGGGTTTCTTAGCTTTCGGCACGGCTGAAATCCGGCCAAGGGCCCAGTAATAAGCGCGGACTGCACATGCCGATGCGGGCCGAAGGCCCGCACCGGCGTCTACCGGCGTCTAATCCCGTGCGCGGGTCGCCGTTGCTCTTCACCGCTCCCCAATGGCCTTTATTGGCTGCCCACGGCCCTCTAATATCATAAAACTTTTTTTTTTGCTCCTCTTCGGTCCTCCTCGGTTTCTATCAGATCCCACTGGCATCCATTCACCCTCATAATCCCAATAGTGTCCAGTGGTTTCCGCCAGTTCCCCATCTCACAGACTCTCTGGTGGTTTCCACTGGTTCTTTGCCGTGAACTAGGCTCACTCATGTCCTATGATGCCTTAATATCCCCTCGTCCTGTTTTCTTAGGCTATGACATCTGTTGGTCCCCAGTAATTACCAACGAGCTCCACAGTAACCTTGCCTTTGTTAAGCCCGTTGAACTTTGAAGTTTCCGGTGACACCCACTGGTTTCCATCGGCGGGTGGCCTTCAATTTAACGGGCAAGAACTAATGGGTCACACCGGAGTCCGGTGGGTGCTACTGGTTATCACCGGCTGGGAATGTATAGGATAACCAACGAGAGCCAATGGACCGCCCCGGGTTCCCGTGGTTTCGAGCGTGGTCTAGTGGTTTACACCGGAGGAGTTTCACTCCTCAACCTTATAGGAACTAGTGGGTCGCACTGGAGCCCTGTGGTATCCAGTGGGTTTCACTGGTTTCTATGGGCCGGCAGTTTCTGCAGAAGCCAATGGATCCCAGTGGTTCCCACCGGTTCACACCGAAGTCCACCGGACTCATTATATTTCAGGTAGTACGACTTCGATGTAACTCTATAATCCTACTTAAGCATCAACATTTTCGCCATTGACCGCATCCCAAAACTCGTCAGAAAGCTCCATCCCCTTTGCCTCTATCTTCTTTTCCATGGTTTCACCGTAGATCATCATCAGGACGTGAACAAATAAATCATAGTTCACGTCCGTCATCTGCTGGAGAGCAGCTTCAAAGCCACCCAACCAGGAGTTGAGTTGCTCCGCTGTTTCGGTGTTGAATGCTCGAGTCTGGTGAACTTGACCATTGTTGTCCTCCTCGGTGAGTATCAAGTCCGGCTGGGATCCATCCATAGGAGCAGGATTGCACCGAGTGCGACAAAGAATGTCCGAAGCACGGTGACCAATATAGTGCCACGCGTCCACAATAAACTTGGTGGTCGCAAGCCAGACGTCTGCTGGGTTCTGAGTAACAATGTGTCTGAGGAGGTCGCATGCACTGTCGTAAGCGATGAAACTCGGCCTGGAATCTGGATAATCCTTCCAAATTCTATCGAGGATTCCGAGCACCTGTGGCGCACTCTCTGATCGATAACATTTTCCCCACCCAATGGGAACTCCACACGCCCACTGCACAGTCTGGAGGCCATGAGTTATCTTCGCCTTGAACGTGTGAACCACCTGGTCGCCCGGTGTATCTCCCAGAGCCTGAAGTTGCACCCGAAGTGAAGGTCCTCGCGTCTGCTGTGCAGAACCGTCTGCTGCTGCCACTTGCTGTCTACGAATGACCCGCTGGACACCCGGGAAAGATAGGCGAGAAAATCGATTCTCGTACATTTTGTGCCAAGCAATGTGCGATGGTGTGTTGCATGTAAGGGCCCCGGGCTGACGAACTGGCTGTCCGCAAGGAATAATTCCGCATTTATCTCGTAAGTTCAAGTGGGTCTCGCAGAAGCGTCCGTTCTTATAATTGGACAGAGGATTCTGACATTCATCCAGTGCACATTTCTAATTTCAAAAACATGAGCTAAAGGAGCGAGCTCGGGGCTTGTCGCACTCACTCTGTGTCTAATGGTCTTCAGATCTGTGACGGCCATCCGAACATATCCACGCGGAGAGCCAGCTGGTGGTGCTTCTAATTGTGGAAGAGTATCTGCCAGGTTTCCTGGAAGCCCTTGCTCCGGAACGGTGCCAGAATTCGACTTGGTTATATTAATTTTGCTTAGCATATTTGTGAGGAATAATTAAAAGGCAAACACACCGGATCTGGCTCTGCTTCGGGCTCTGTGGTATTGGCCACTTCGGTAGTCCCACCAAGAACAGCTCCTTCTCGTATCAGATCGGAGCGATAGCGCTTGACATGCGTGCAATTCATGCATCCATGTGACATGGATGCAGGCAGGACCCCGCCATTTATTCCAATCTCGTTACGCACAGTCTCGGCAAGCAATTGTGAGCTCGGATGGGCTTCGCAGTGGAAGTCCTGGTGTTTTCTGTGGGCAACGAGGAGTCTCCGAGAAAAGTGCTCGAGGAAGAGGCGCTGAGATTGACGGTAAGTGAGCTTGTTTTTGGGATCACCGGTGCAATCGTTGACCCAGTCTGCCCAATTCGACCAGCCCGAACGAAACCTATGCAGTGCCTTCTCCTGTGCAGCGGCAATCTGTCTATGAATCCATATTCCGTGCTTCGAAACACGTAGGACTTCCGTGTCGTATTCCAATCGTTCCTGACGACCATGAATCCCCGGTGCCTTGTAGGTGATTCTGTCCGGATAATAATCTGCAGAACATTTTGCACAATGTGCGACCAGCAGGGTGGCTTCAACCCAGTTAAAGGACGAATCCAAGAGCTGGACCGTTTGAATTTTGTCCCATCTTCGTCGACGTAAGGAGGGGATTAGATTAGAGTCTCCCGGCGGGCAGAATATGCAGTTTAATCTCGACGTGGAGAGGATGGGCTGTGGGCGACGAAATTCGAATGAGGAGATGGAGTTTGGAGCTTCTCCGTGTAATCCGAGCATTGTGTACAGTCGATAGAGGTTTCTGCATATGTCCTCCGCATATTCATCAGCCCGATCAGCCCCAAGCCCAGTGGTCCAAGCTTCTATGCCGTTCGCTTCCATAGAAAAAGTTCCAGTCAAAAGAGTTACTAAGCTCTTAAACCAGCCCGTTCGTGCTGGTTGTTTCGACTCCCGGCCTTGGTTTACATGGAGTCGAAAAATTGGGTAGAGTGAAATGATGCTGGCCAGGACGTACAGACCCTGCTGAAGAGCAAGATCTGGGGGGAAAAACGATTGAAGGATTAGAATGAGGTCTCCTATTGAGGCCATTGTCGTTCAGAAAGGAAAGACCGACAGATCAAACACGAATTGTCACACTGTGACTGTACGCGACTTCTCTCAAGCCACCACGCAGCATTACAGGCTCCGCGCTGTGAATTCTCAGAAATATTCGAGCACAGACATGCAAAGTATGTGCATCTATCCTCTCATACAGACAGCCCACTTGACCACGTATTCCAGCAGACCTTCAGCCGCCGCATCCTTCACCGTCGCACCTCGCGGCATGCCATGAGCACGGGTAGTGAGCGAGAATGGAGCGCTGCTCGCAGTGAGGCGACACACGCCACCTCGCACCGCCTTGGGTCACCGCTGCTCGTGCTCCTAGTCCCACGAAACGGCGCTGGCCATCGCGAGTCGCGACGTCAATGCCGTCACTCATGTGGCTCCGGGAAGCGACAGGGCCCAAGCATCTGCGGCTCGCGACTTGGCGCCCGGGCGGAGCGTGCCTTGCCCAGCGCGACCTAGGCAGTCCGGTGAAGGCAGCACGGGCATTTACTCTCAAAGGAGCGTATCGGAGAGTTGAATCTGCATTTTATAAAAGACATATTCCTACTGATAGAGTTGAGTCTAAAGAAAGGACGTTATAGACACTTATTCATCAAGCCTGGAGGAGTCATATCCCCCCTTGTTCTTCTTGTCCTTTTTCTCCGAGCGGTGCTTCTTCTTCGCCGACTTCCCTTTTTTCGAACGCTTCTCCGACTCGTCGCTGCTACCACCGCTGCCGCTGCTGGAGCTGGCATTCCTACGCCGTTTTCGGTTTGCCTCTGCCTCACCTTCGGCCAGACGCTTCTTCCATACGGAGGGCTTCATGCGATTGAAAGTGGTGCTGTGTTTTTCACCTTGGCTGTTGACCCACTCTAAGGCATCCGGGGAGTTGAGCAGCCGGTCGTGCTTGAAATACCCCATGATGTTGCCGATGGTCGACGACTTCAGGTTCAAGGCGCTTGTGATCTCGTCCTTTGTGAAGTCTTGTAAAGGAAAGCCGGGTGTACCTATATTAACTCGTTAGACACGCGTGTTATACATCAGGAAGTCTTACCGGCTGGAACTTGGTAACCTTTCCTCTTCTTCATCCATGGCTTGAACGTCTCCAGGACTTCGCTGTAGGCAAGATGCTGTCTAAGAGCCTCGGCCATATCATCCACAGGTCCCGCAGGATAAACCGTGATATCGATGCCGGCATGCTGAAGCAGAAAGGTGTGAAACTTGTCCATAAGCTCCGGATTCTTAAGGACGTCGTATTTCTCGCGCTCTTGGGCTATCTCCAGAGGTATGTCTGAGCCTGAGCCGGTGAGACTCGTGGGCGGTGGAGGTGGCGGAGGCTGAGTTGGAGGTGGCTCGGTCGGACCTGGGTGAGTCTGAAAATGCGGTAAATATTCGCCTCTGATGTACCAGTTTCTGAAGTTGACCTCGTCTGGCAGAGACGCCGCTGGCGCCTCATAGAAGATATCCCCCGTATAGTACCCTTTGTCAGTCTCCTGCAGCTTGATAATATCGAGGATATCAAACTTCAGAGGCTTGATTTCGAGTCGTTTCATGTGTTGCTCCACTGTTCCAGCAGACATGAACGACTCATCGGGCGCGTGGACTCCTCTGCGCAAGAAGGACCCGCCTCGCACTACAAAAAATCAGATATTAAAATATTCAGCCGTATGGTAGGAAATACCTTTCATTGGCGAGTTATTTTCAATAAGGTACCCCCCATCCACCTTCGACGAACATCACGTGTCGTTACGGTCACACTTCCGTTTCCGGTTTAGATAGACAAAACATTTTATTTTGAACCAACGAGGGCTTCCGGGGCAAATCCACTCGACCAGATTATGCATATACATTCAAGGTAGGTATGGATAAAATAATTATGGCTCTTTGGCCTCTCTACACTAGTCAATTAAGCAATGATTACAATTTTACACAAGAAAACAGCTATTAGTGAATGCCCGCAGAGTCGAGCTCTTCCAAAATGGACTCGGGGTATGTTCTATGGCCGGGATATCGTTTCGCAGCCCATGCAGCCTGCGGTCCAGTTAGGTTGTGGTTGAGGTAGGCATCCCCGAACCGATAACAACGATTGACATATCTGACAGTTTGCATTTAGGTCAGCGTAGTTGAAAACGAAGCCAGAATCAGCGTACCGTTGCATAAATAACAGGGGTACTGCATCCAAGGAGTCCATTGTGTTCTTTTCAAGATGATCTTCACGCGATGACTCCGGTTTCAGCCGATAAATCCGCTTGGCGTAACCCCACACCATCTCAATGGGGTTCAGCTCGCAGTGGAATTTCGGCAGAAACAAAACCTCGACACCATCATCTTCACACTCCGCCTCCAGAATAGACTTTGCTGCGGCGAAATCTGGCAGATTAAATACCACACGTCGGCAGCAGCATGTCGAGATGTCGCTCGGATCTGTGCACTTGAAACCCGGGCACTCGGCACGTAAATTGGCATGTTCGTGCATCCCACGCTCTTCCAAGATTTGTTTCATGCCCTTGAATTTGCCGGGGTGATGCGGGTGGTTGTCAGGAAGTAGAGGTCTTGCGGTGCGCCATTGAAGTGTGCCCCTGTCATTTTAATTTTCTCTTTCACGAGATTACCTTTGGAATCATAAACCGGTTTCCCTTCTGTGTCCCGCTTGTTAACCTCGACAAGGAAGTTTGCCGACTCATGACCTGTCCGAGTCCCAGATGGGCCTTTCGGCATGGCGCGGGCAGAAAGAGAGCCTTCCGGACGCTTCTTGTGAGTTGTGGCATTGTCGTAGACAAAGACATGATCAAATTCAGGCCAGAGCTCCTTGACGAGTGCGCGCGCTGCTGCTGCTTGTTCGAGCACCTCAACGGAGGTAAAGTAGCCATCACGGCCCTTCCCTGGTCGCATGCAACGGCGCGCATTCCGAGTGGGGTTATTTGGATCACATAGCCAGCCAAAATCGGAGGAGAAATAGTCCGCGACCATAAACGAATGACCCTCTCCCTTTCGATAGGGGGTCGCTGGTGCATCTTTGTGATACCATGTCTCGCGCCGCCGGTCGTGTGCATAGAAAATACTCTCGTCATGATACCAGACGATGACACGACGTCCGGACCTCGTAAATGGGGTATAGATGGGGTTACCATCATTGTCATAGACAAGGACGCGGTGGTGGAGGTCAAATAACCGTGGGAGATAGACGTTGTCTCTATAATAGACAACATCCGGGCGCTCATGTCCATCGACGTATTGACCTTTCTTCGAAGAGGTAAATCTAAGAAATTTTAGCCTGCATCGGGTGTTAAACTAGAATTACTGACCTGTATCCCAACTCATCCAGATATCGACGTGCTGTAGTTAACGACACGGGTTTGTCGATGCCATGTTCTACCCGTACTTCCGGACTGTTCAAATATTGGACAAGTTTGTCGGCAGTGATTTCCTTCCCGAGGGACTGCAAATAAAGTCGAATGTCGTTTGCAAGATCCTCATCAGCGAGCATACTGTCATTCCATTCTCCATATGGGTTGACATCCAAAACTTCCCGCGTGTGAATAAATTCCCGTGCAAGAGCAGCCAGTACACGTGCGCAGTGCTTCCCTCGTCCAAGACCATGGGCAGCCAAGCGTGCAGAAGCACCCCAGTGAGCATAAGTACCACCCTCTACCGGAGTAACATAAAAGTTCAAGAGGGTGTGGATGCCGATCAACCGGTTTCGTGTGAATGCGCTGATGTCGGGATCCTTGTACCCCACGCCTCGGCGGCCCCAGAGATCAGTACCTCGTAATTCCCCGCGCAGATATCTCTGCAAACATTCCAAAGCCGTTTTTGCCTCTCCAAGATTGGGCGCCTGGCGGCGGGCTCCCGCACGTGTTGCCTGTTTATGCATACGTTCCAGAAACGTGCGGGATGCACATGGTCTCGGGTACTCGTCGTCGTGAGAAGGTGACGACGCGAGGAGTTCATCATCGTGCTCCGGAACATCAATAAAGTCCAGCGGATCATCGGTTAAATTCTCGGAGCCAAAAGTGGGAGGGCATGGCGGGATAAAAGGCCGAGGCTCGACAGGAGGGCAAAAGGTGTATGTGGACTGGTCATCCTCATCTTCAACCTCCTCTACAGTGGCTTTCGGAAGTTTCCATGTGAAAGTACGGCTTGCCGGCGCGGCGGAAGGAGACTCCGGGGCGAATCCGGGGATAGGGAATGATGGGCTTGACGCGGTAAATGGGTCATCAGACGCGTCGTCCGACGCGTCAAACGCGTGAATAGGGGCATCAGACGCGCCCAAAGTGACCTAGTAGTGCATCGTCAGCCAATACAAGTGTAGCTGTTCTGCTTTCTCCACGCACTGGATTTTCCTTATGCTTTTTCCTCGGGGATAACCACTTCTGAAGCTTTTTGGGACTAAGCTCTTCCCATGCGCGTTTCGTCTTCGAGCCAATATTGGTCAGATTCTGTAGAAGATTGGCTGCCCGGGTCTTGCGGGCCTTCGAGTGCGTTCCCATAGATCGCGCTTACGGTGTGCTAGCGATGACTGCCAGCGTGGCATCTGTTTTTTTTTTTTTTTTTTTTTTTTTTTCTTTTTTGGTGGTACGATAATCGGTAGGGGACAACTGATAATTGATCAGCCTCCAGAACCGCGTAAGGAACAGAGGGCATGAGCCCTCCGGAAAGGAGTGTAGATAAACACAACCACTGCCCGGGGAAATGCATTAGGCACGACGCGGGTAGCGACAGTGTGGGACTTCGGAGCTATCGCCCCCGCCCTCTGCGGCCCGAAGGTTGCGAAGGGGGGTGCGATGATTTGGGTCCGATATCCACTAAAACCCTGGGCTGGTTTATAATCCAATTATCCGGCAGCTCCTCCTCGTTCATCAGTGTTGAGCTCCAGGTTTGGAGCACGAGGGAGGGCTTTATAGAGTTCTGTTTACCGTACTTGGCAAAATTTGTGAGGACGCAGTCGAAATGCAGTCGCATATTTATGGCATGCAGCCATTTGTTGTGGATTAAGGCCTCGGGGAGAGGTTCTCCCCCCCGTGAGATTACACACTCATTGCGGATTTTCCAGATAACGAATAGGGATTCCGATACGATTATACGATACAAGCGCGCTGCGCCGGGAAGTCGGCGGCCTTTCTCGTCTTCGAAATTCGCGAGGCCACAGCCAAGAATGTTTCCAAGTGATAGCTCGGGCCACGTGTGGTGCTTCCTCAACCAGAGGTCTTTCACCAGGGACCAGATAGTATCCTGGCCCGGGCGGCGGCATTTTAGGACAATGTGCTCCAGATCTTCGGGCTCGTCACAAAACTGACAGATCCCGCGGTCTTCGCACTCGGGGATATGTTTCCAGAAATCCCCGATGCGGTGGGCTGAGTGTAGTGATTTCCAGAGGAAATTCTTGACTTGACGAGAGAAGTCGTGATGTCGGATGCTCTGCCAGATTTGTTGCGCCGTGGGGAGGCGGTGGAAAGTGTCATGGATAGCGGAGATGATTTGTTTGGTGTTGTTGTCTGTGGCCTTCCGTGATGTGGCGGACTTCCGTTCCTTAATACCCGCGTACGCGATCGCCTGTGTCAGGCTCGCTAGCTTTACGCCCTTCAGGTCCATGGCAACGTCAACTTCTAGGCATATCAGGCTTGGTTCGCTCTTTCGTGTCCCCGCTAGCGCGAGTTGGGAGGCTCTCGTGTGGCCTTCGGTGCGGCCGTCTGTGTCAATTACGAAGACGGTGCGAGCTGATCTCGCTTTCAGTTCGGCGGCTAGCGCGCGTAGAGGCTCGCGGTCTACGATGCCGATCCAACCTCGGTCTTCCATGTCTTGGAGGCGGAGGACCATTTTATCATGCAGCATCTTTTTGGAGCTTTTGATCTCTAGCGGCTGGTCGCGTGGAGTGTGCTGGAGGCCTACGACGGCGGTGGCTGCTTCTGCGCACTGCGCGTGCTGTGGGAGTTCCTCGGGCATTCGCAGCTCGATGTTTTTGGCATGGCCCGGTCCATACCAAAGGCCCCCTCCCGCGACAAATTTCCCTTCGGTATTTCGCCTGATGGCGCTGCCCACAAATAGCTCTGAGCTTGAACCGCTTGTCCGGCGGACGCGGGGTGGACGTGGTGGTGAGGCGGGCGCATCCTGGGGGGTTTGTTCGCGAGTGAGAACTCGGAATCCATCGGTGAGAGATTTTATTCGGGGAGGGGGTTTGAAAGTCCCGGGGATCTCTTCTTGAGACGATTCATCGTCGTCAGGAGGTGTCGTCCTTGGGTCCCATTTAGGGAGGAGGCGGGAGAGCTTATGTTCGACTGCAAGAGCACAGGCATGGGGATTCTGACAGTCTCGGAGCCGTCTGTCCTCACTGCATGCCAGGCATTTGCAGGAGGCGGAGGCTCTGTGGGCTCTGTCTTGCAGTCTTTCGATGAGGGGGAGTCCATCGCGGACGTAAATCACGTTGTGGTTGGCACGCAAGCATTTGCATGCCGGCGAGTTATTCGTCTGAACCTTCTCCGGGTCTTCCCCAAAGTGGTGCCAGAGGGGCAATGAGCCCTGGATCTGCGTTGACGGGTTGATGGTGTCAAACTCAACACCGTACTTCTTAGCACATTTCAGCATCTCTTTGTGCCTCTTGGGCCACTTCTTCTCATTTGGCGACCACGTTTGGAGGAATGAATTGGTGAGTGAGTTTTGCTCGGTTTTAGGGGCTTGTGTGACGAGCTGTGCAAGGCGTCTGTCCGTGAGGTATGCCCATGTGGCTCGTTTCTCGGGGTCGAATTCCAGGTATGATTTCAGTTTCATCAGCTGGAGTGCGTCGTTGCGCGCCCGCAGGTCAAGGAGGTCCTTACCGCCTTTAGATTTGGGAGCCATCAGCATGTCCATGCTGACTGGAGAGGACTTACCGCTCCACATGAATTCGCGCAGGGCTTTCAGCAGATGGTTTAGAATGTGTTGCGGCATCCCATTTACTTGGGTGAGGTATTGGGTCATGGACCCTATGGTGATTTGGATAATCTGACTCCGTGCTTCCAGCGTCGGATGGAGGGACTCCCAGTGCGCAAGGGCAGCGTCGATCTTCTCAACGACTGGTGTCCAAATAGCGAAGTCATCCATCTTGTTTCCGATATGACCGCCCAGTATGCGGACAGACTCGCCCTCACGAGCGATATGGATGTTGGCCGAGATTGGAGAGTCTCGGTCGTTAAGTTTACGAGAATCAATGAGTGATTTACGGTATTCCGGTGAGCCCACTGGTATAACTTCCGTCTTCCCGACGTTGAACTTGGTGCTGGATGCTCTACACCATTTTTGTAGGAGGTCTTGTAGCTCGTCGAAGCTGTCGTTGGCGTCTAGGTAGACTGTGGTATCATCTGCAAACATTTTAACCACGACCTTTTCCAGGATGTGAGGGGCTGAATAGCCTGTAAGATTCGACTTGCGTAGCATGTGGGCTAGTGGCTCAATGGCTAAATTGAATAGCAGACACGAGAGTGGATCGCCCTGGCGCACTCCTCTCGTTATTTTAAAAGCGGAGCTGATTTCCCCGTTTATGACGACGTGGGTCTCGGCGTCAGCGTATAGTGCTTTCACCGTGTTTATGAAGGCGTCAGGGATGCCGCGGGCTTTCATAGCGGCCCACAGGTACGGGTGAGAGGTTTTATCATATGCCTTTTCTTGATCGAGCGCAACAATGGCGCCGCTTTGCAGTTCTTCTTCAGAGACATCGACCACTTCCATAGCTAGGAATATTTGGTCAACTATCTTCCGGCCTTTCATAAAGCCGGCTTGGTCTCGGTGGATCAAGAGAGGGGCAATTTTGGATAGTTTATTCGTGAGTGCTTTTGTAAAAATTTTGTAATCGGTATTTAAGACCGTGATTGGACGATAGTTAGCTATGTCCGTAGGGTCCTTCTTTTTCCATATAGGGCACATCCAGCCTGTTGCAAACTGTGTGCCCTGGACAACACCGTATTTTTGGACGCTGTTATAGACTAGGGTAAGGACTTTGATTACGTCGAAAGCAGGTATTGCTAGGCCATCAGCGTTCTCATTTGCACGTTTGGCTTCAAGGTAGCGTTCATTTAGCTTGTTCCACAGCTCGGTGGGTATTCCGTTAACGCCAGCTGCTGTACCGCAGGCTGATTGTTTAAGGGAGGTGAGTACATCTGACTCGGTTAAGAGCTCGGCGAGCTCCTGCATCCGTGGATTGTCTTCGTGCGAGGACATGCCCTCAAGGGCCTCTGCTATAGCGGCCTCCTTTGCTACTGGGTTGCTCTCTGTCTCGTCGACTTGGAGGTCATTGTGGTAGTCTCGGGCAATTTCTGCCATTTCATCGGACCTCTTACTCCCTCGTGCTGGGGTCATGTCTGTTCTTTGAAGGAAGGAGATGGTATCTCTTGGCTTACTGTCTTTGCTCATCCAAACTGAGAATTTTGTGATGCGGTCGAGCTCAGTATGGCATCTGAGTCGGGTCTCTGTCCGCTTGCGCTCCCGTTGTCGTTCAACAATGTCGTTGATGGCCTGTTGGATGGCGGCAATTTTGGCGGCCGCTGTGGGTGTGTCTTCCTCTTGTGTATCGAGGCTATTGTCTGGGTGCGGGGGGGGGCTCCGGATCGACCTGTGGAGTGGCAGACTGCCCGTACATCGGTAAAGGCCGTTACTCGATTCCATTATTCCTCCTCCGAGACAAGGAGTTTATGGAATTCACCATCAGAGCCGGTACGAACTTAGAGGCCACGGTCGTTGCCTCCCCGGACGACGCAATCGCGGTCCAGACTAGTTTCAAATCCTTCAAGGATCAAATACGGGACTTTGCCCGCAAGCGTGCAAAAGAAGCGGTTGGTGCCCTGGAACAAAAGAAACGCAAACTCCAGGGAGACCGAGAGTCCCTTCTCCAGGACCCGCAGTCTGCCACTCCACAGGTCGATCCGGAGCCCCAGCGTGGCATCTGATTTGGCCCAATTCTTTGACAGATTTGCTAATTCCGGGCCCAAATCAGGGATTTAGACCACGTATCATTGATTGGGAAGGATTATCAGGTCCATATCTAGAATCTGGTCGAAGGATTTGGCTCAATGTGGTCTAGTAATTATTTTATAGAATTATCTACTGGGCTCGTCCGAGAGAGGAAGTTGTCACAAAGACCACGTGATGTTCGTCGAAGGTGGATGGGGGGTACCTTAACAGCGGGGAGAAGTTCCGAGAGGCGTGTTTGGTGAACGATGGAGCCATCTTGGGAAGTTGACTTGATGATAGAAACAGCGGGAACATAGACCTCTTGAGATGGCCCGTGCAAGTTGAGCAATTTCATGACAACTGAGGTGCAATGCTAATTAGCACGCTCAACATATGGAGCTGACTCAACTCACCTGGCATTGTTTCCAGCGACACATCACCATTTTTATCGGATTTCTCATCCTTGCGCTCCGCCCGCCTGTTCCATGGGTTCGGAACTTTCCTACTCTTAGCTTTCCCCTTAGCCTTTGGGTCAGCCGCTGTATCCTCGTCGGAACTCGGCGGATAGCCCATAGGGCTACTAAGACCCGAGTCAGATAAATGATCGCCTTCTTGATCTAATGAATGCAGGTTAAAATCCGAATCAAAATTTAAAGTTGGGAAGCAGACCATTGGCATCTATATCTGCGCTTCCCGAAGAGTTTTGTTGAGAGACAAAGGCGTGAAGCTTGCCGGCGGATCGGTGGTGATATTGAGATCTTTCAGCTTTCGATCCGAGCTGCAATTAAAAATGAGTATGAATCCATTGACTTAAGAGAACTTCATACGCTGTGAGGGTGGAGGATTTGGCTTTCTCTGAGTCATCCTCGGCCGCTTTGTCTGCGCTTGTCTTCACAGGCTTCTTGGGGGCTTTTCTAGCAGTTTTAAAACTATATAGTCCAGCAAAACGAGGCAGCGCGGACAAAGTCTCTGTGTTGGCTGCCAAATGAGTGGTGATGCGGGCCAGCAACACATCGACAATCCCAGTGGTATCCAGGCCCAAAGCACCGGCAATTTCGACGAGGTCTGACTTCTTTCGAGCCTTGTTGACTGGCCCTGTAAGCGGTCGTTCCACAGGGTCGGGGGGGTGGTGGCTTTCCGACATAGTAAACAGTGGTGTTTGGTGGAAAACGATGAGTCACGCAACTGGCAAGGACCACATGAGACAGAAAACAAATGTAATCTAAATTTCAAAGTGCGGTGGATGCCAGTAGAAACTATTGAAAACCATTAGGGGCCATTGGCACGTCTTACGAGCCCCAATCGGGCAATGTTGATCCCGGATCAGCATTATCTTATCTCGCTGCCCACGCGACTCCCTTATAAATCATTGGTCCGTGAGGGCCAACAATAACCACTGATGGCCACTGAGAAACTTGTAAGCGGCGGGTATAAAACTCCAAGGGCCCATCGATCCTTATCGATGGGATTTCAACTGTGCCGAAACAAGAAGCCGATACTTAAAAAATCAACTTGCGTTTCAACTTCAAAACAGAACCAACTTCAACGCACTCGAAACTCAATCAGTCCCAGTGTGACTGAAGGTCCTCAGCAGTCTTTGATCTATTTTCTACTGGCACGCCTGATCTGCCGTGCAAGGAAGTCAGTGATGCCGGAACTCGCGAAACCGACCACTCCAGCCTTTGAAGCCTTCGTATCGACTCTGCATCAAGTAAATGGAAAGAGGCACCCCACCGACTCGGCGTATTGCTAGCAGTCCGCAGGATGAAGAGAGAAAAAAACAACGCGGTTCGCACGGCCCACCCCCGAATCGAAGGGGTCCTTCTGCATATTGGGGACTCAGACAGACCCAATCATCATCAGATATAGGCGCGGTCCATCTGCCATCGGGCCCATATCAGCTTGAAAGGGTACCCCTCTCCCTGTTGGCATTATTCCGTCGCATACATCGGTTCCATACATCGGACTTTTAAGTGTTGTTAAAGCCAGCCAGTTCTGCAATTCATGTAATAAGGACTATCGAGAGCGAATCCCGAAGTCCTTATCGCCAAATGCAAGGCGCCACTAGATCTAGCGAGTCTAAGGGGGTCGGAGTCAACGTGGGTTCAGGATGCAGGTTGAGCTCGGTCGCCGGTGCGACTCTTCCTCTTGCGCAAATCAAACCATGCGTGTAGGATTTGAATGTGTCCTTGCCCCTTCACCGTGTAGGTTCAGGGGAAAAACCACAAATCTCTATCTATGGCTCGACCCCGAGTCGAACGGGGCTGCTGCGGATAATATTGGTGGGCTGCAGCCACCCACCGAGCCGATAATATCGTCTCCTTTACCCCGCCCGCCCACATCCATTCGTTCAGCAGGGCAGATGAGCAGAGGGTGCATAGCCAGGCGGTCGTTCTGACCCCGCGAAAATCACAGCGTTATCGGTTAGGTCGCAGACTAGAAAGGACGGTTAGAGCCCGAACGGCAGTTGCGATTGGCCGCAGGGTGTTTTTCACCGTGTTCGCGGTCCGACATTCTCTCAATCTTAGAACGTAGTATGTCCTGCGGCTCATTCCTCTGATATCCTTCGCAGGAAAGCTATCGCAAAATCAATAGGTTCACGGCTGAACCGTCCCGCGCAGGGGCTGCAGTTGAGTCATCGGCGGAACTTTGCCTGGCATGTACTTTGTATTCCTAATAATGAGCTTTCGCTCCCGTGTGGTTCGAATGCACCGGAGGATGTTCGAGGACGTTGCAGATTGCTTCTTCTGCGTACTAGGGGCGAGGAAGAATACATCACGCGAAAGATGAGCGGTACTTATGCGAGCCATCTATCTATAGCCCACGTTTATGCGCAAGTCCTCTGGAGTACGGTGCTCTAATCAATCGGATGGAATAAATAGAGGTTGAGTGGGAGAGACGGTGGTTTGAGTCGACCCGAGGACATTCGGGCAGTCATCCACATTTTTTGGAAACCGTGCGGGAGATGCCTATGCGGGAGCCGGCAAGGAAGAGGAGAACGACAGCTAGCTAGCATAGCCTCAATGGAGGGTTACGCTCTAACGCAATTTGCATTCCGCTCACCTCGACCAGGGAGTGTGAGAGGCCCGTGGGACAATAAATCGGAATTCAGTCATTTTGGTGAGGTATGGATAATGGACGACCAACTTTTACACGCAAGTCGTCGTGGAGTACGGAACTCACTTCCGCCCAGTAATGAATCGACTAGCGGGTTTTGGGGAGACACGGTGGTTCGACTCCACCCGAGGGCATTCGGGGTTGGGATTCTGTGAGATTTTTGTCGATCCGCATGCGATCGACTTTCCATTAATTCTATGTTCCACGAGACGGCGCCGGTTCTGCGTAAGCGTAACATGCATTGTAAATGCGAACAAAATTTGATTCAGAGGTGCACATTTAGAGCACATCGGCGCTCCTCGCAGGTCTTCGGGTTGAATAGAAGAAACGGTCGTGTTCGACTCCACCCGATATTCTCCGACCGCTTTTTTTTTGTAGCCTTGCAGGATTTTGTGGCTTCTGCGGGGGTATGCAAGGGGGTATGGTTCTGTCATCAAAACACCCTAGGCCAATTTCTGATGTAAATTGGGTCTGGGAATCCGAATCTGAAGAGCAAAAGTTGCCAGGGTCAGTGGTTCGGATGATATGGCCACTTTTGTCCGAAAAATAATAAACATTTTTCTCGATTTTTTTCTGAACAGATCTCATGATTCTGCGTCACTTTCGAAAGAAAAATCGCATACTCGTCGAACCTACCTCGTGATTTTATGCCCACATATGGTAATGCTATGGCCATATACAGTAATCTATATATATTACATTTCCCATACAACCACCGGGTGAAATATTCTCAAACGTTGTTTTTCGGTGCTTTTGGGTTCCTCTGCATCGTAAATCAGCGTGGTATATTTTGTGACAAAACTGGACCCCCTTGGGGGTATGGACCTCGCATATGCAAAATCGTTCCACGAGTGTTTGTGAGCCAGCATGTAACGCATGGAAGCTGCGCTACGCCCTTAGTCAGCGTGAAATGCACCGCAACAATGCGAGTTTCCATTATCATTGTTCGTTCTACTGGAAGGCGCCGGTTCTGCGCAAGGTCAACATCTGCGAGCGCTGCACTCTGAGTGCAATCTCAATTTTGTTCAGAGGTGTGCATGTACGGCACACTGGGGTTACTCGCAGGTCTTCGTGGAGTACGGAACTCGCTCCCACGCAATGCGGTAGCATGCTGACCATTGCGGGAAAGATGGTGGTTCGACTCCGCCCGAGGACATGGGTCGCGAGTTGTCCTTTTTCTTCGCCCGCCCAAGGTAAGTGTCAATATGGTCCAAAGGATTAATAGACATTGTGCAGGACCGTACATGAACTTGGTATGAGAAGGGAACCCGAAAGGGTCCAGAGCGCCCGGTTCAATCTAGGAGTAATGAAGCTCTCTCCCGCTTGCTGGAGGGGGGAGGGTATTGATGTTTCGGGAGAGAGGGTGGTTCGAATCACCGGAAGACAATGCCCATTGCATGCTTTTCACAATTGAATCAACACGGTTCAGGCGAATGATATCTGAGATGCAAACTTATTCAGCCTGATATGCACAGAAATATGTCTTCGTGAAGCAAGGAAGCTCGCTGCCCTGTAATAGTTCTGCCATCTACTTGTGCGGAGGGAGAGCCGGCGGGTCGAGTCGGCCAAGCGTTCTCTGTGAACTCGTTTTTTCATCAAACTTACGTGAATGGGCGCCAGTTTCAGTTCGCGGCGCGCGGCGTAGAGCAGTTAATACGGGGAAGTGTTCAAGCTGGCAGATTCAGCCAGGATGGAGCCAGCGTTGAAGCCTCGGATATTCATGTGAGTCAGTCAGCTAGATTTCTCAGTCAACGGACAGAATCGACGTACCTATCCACCTGTCTGGGTGTTCCTGCACGCCTCCGTGGAGCAAGGCAGCTCGCTCCCACCGTCTGGAAGGTAAACCATGGTGATGGGAGAGCCGGCGGTTCGACCCCGCCCGGAGGGATTACATCATGTCTGTGCACTCATTTTTTTCTTATCTAACTTGCGTGAATCGGCGAAGTTTGGTCTCACAGCGCACGATGCACGCAGAATCCGGGGAAGTAGTCAAGCTAGTGGATCCAGCCATGGATGGAGCTAGCGTTGAACCTCGGAAATTTTATGTGAGTCAGTGAGCCAGCATTCGCTTCAGTCAACGCACGGCCAGAATTGGCGCACCTATCCACCCGCTTAGGTGTATCTGCACGCGTACCTGCACGCCTCGTATTTCACGCACAGAATCAACGCCCGTATCCATCCGCTTGGGTGTACCTTCACGCCTCCGTGGAGCAAGGCAGCTCGCTCCCGCCCATTCCAAGGGCAATCGTAATAGCAATCAAGGGAGAGCCGGCGGTTCGACCCCGCCCGGAGGCATACAATTATTGTGTCCTAATTTTTCTTGTTCTGCCGAGGTGTGCATGCGCGGACGAGCGGAGAAATTCGAGCGCGTGAGGAGCGAGCAAGGGAGCGGAAGAATGGCGCGCGTGAGCTTAGTATCAGAGCCGTCGACGCAAAGATGCACAGATAATATTAATTAGCAGCAGAAGCGGAAGGAGTACAGGCGGCGCTGCGGTGGATATAGCCTAAGCGCCATAGACAGCGAGAGAAACTCCGTTTATGCGATTCGTGCAACTTCAGATGAAGGTGGGGCGGAGCAGGCAGTATGCGAGGGAGAAAATGATGAGAGCGCCGTGCGAGATTGCGGATGCTCAGGTACCGCAGCAACGCCGAGCCACCAACATTATCTTCAGCGGAGGCCCGAGTGCAAGTGTGCGCCTGTCACGGGCACGCCGCGCCGGGGAGAGCCCGAGGAAGATGCGGGAATGAAAGTAGGGCAAAACGGAGGCAGACGCAGGCGCACACGCGGAGGCGGAGGATGACGGACTGAAACAGGGTCGAGATCGAGGTAGCACTGCAGCGCTCATGCACGGCACAGCGCACGTCGAGGAACGCGGGGCGTTGGAGCTGCGCCGGCTGCGGTGTAGATGCAACTTTGTTTGTCGAAACTTCGAACGCAGATCCGACATCTCCAGAGCGACAGAGCGAGGAGAATTGCGACAGTGAGGACGTGAGAGGGCCGTTACGCGGTGGAGGGAGCCTAGCCCCGAGTATGATCATAAGCGATTCGACGCCCAGAAAGAGAGCCAAGTCACAGAGTCCGAGTTAAGGCTCCAACCATTTCGTTTCCGTTTGCGAAAGTCCGCAAACTAAACGGAAACGGTGAAAATGTGTTTAAAAACCGTTTAAACTGTTTATAAATGGTATGGCCTGGGTAACATTCTTACACCTCTCTGGATGGCGGTGCTTTAGGCTACTTGACAGTTTCCAGAGTCTCATATCTGTCTCCGACTTCAATGCTGAAAGTTGTTTAGGGCCTGAACGCAAGAGTTTAGTTTCGCCGGGATGCCCGGGGGCGGTCAGGTCTGGAAATATCTCGTCAATCGAGGATCCACCGTGAGAGGTAACATCTTGGGGTTAGTTCAATCATTCACCCATGGTGTGCACCATAATTATAGCAGACGCTCGAAAAAATCGGTCGCCAGGTGGTTCATTTTCACAACCATTTAAACCGTTTGTTTATTATCCATTTACCATTTACCCACATCCATAAAATAAACGGAAATAGAAATGGTATTTACCGTTTAAAACGTTTATAAATGGAAATGGTTGGAGCCCTAGTCCGAGTCGGTGCGGATTTCCGAGGCCGCCGAGAAGAAAAGACACAAAAGTGCGGGAAGACAGAACCACAGAATGGACGTCGCAATCGTATACGCTCCCCCAGTGGCGTGGAATCGCCGAAGCACACCCAAGCCGCGGGTCGACATGCGCGTCTGCAGCAAGCGCCCATTTGCGCATGTGTGGCTGCGCCCTCCGCGTGTCATCGCGTGTTTACCGCCCTCCTCCACCAACTCTCTCTCCTCGCCGCACGCCGGCAGGTACAGACGCCCCTACGATGCACCTCCCGCCCGCACTCCTCCTCCTCACTCTCGCCTTCGCGCTCGGTGCCTCCGCCGCTTCCAGCTCAAGCCCCGCCAGCGCAAGCGCTAGTGCGAGTGCCGCCGCTAGTAGCGCAAGCACAATCGGCACGCCGACAAACTCGGCGGCGCTGCCCTCCCTGCACGGCGTGGTGTCCTGCGGTGCGCTATCCTGCTCCTCCCCTGCGCTGCATCTGCTAAGAATGGTTAATTTGGGTGGGTAGTGGCGAACTGCCTGGGCCTCGCCGCCGTGGCCGCGAACTAGTACTGCTCCTCCGAGGTCGCGCTGAACTACTGTGCCACACCGCCGTGCGTCTCCTCCCTCCTCAGTCTTGTCGTGCCTCACCCCGTGCCCGGACGAGCTCCCCTCCGCCGAGAGTTCTGCAGTGCTGCGACGAACCCGACGCGCATCTCTTTCCCGTGGCTCCTGCCGTCGCCCTCCGCGCCCGCCACCTCTTCCGCTGTCTCCGCATCGGCCTCGAACTCAGGCGTGGGTCCGCATCAAGCACCGGGACGGTCCCCGCGAGCTTCTCCGCGCCGTCGACGACGCTGAGCAACGCTGCGCACACATGCCGCGCACTCGCTCGGCAGCGTCGCAAGAACTGTGGCTCTGGCGGGCTTACTACTATTCGGGGCCGTGCTCCTATAGTAATAGTAGCGCCGCACTGCATTTGTGCGCCTTCCTCCCGCCCTACTCTCGTCCTCTGTATTTTTCTCAAGTTTGCCGGCTGCACTTGGTTTCTGGCCACACTCGCCGCTCTCGCTGTGTCCGGCCTACTTGCGTTCTACTAATGTGGCTCTTTTCCCCTGCGTTCGTCTCTCCTCCGCTGCGTTCATTCGTTCACTCGTCAATCTCGATGGTGCGCGTCCTCGCACGCGACACCTTGCGCCCTCTTCGTCTGTCGCCGCGCCTCCTTAGCGCACGAGCCCAATCCTCACGGCATCTTCGCCAGCGCGCCCTAGATTATTTCTATCGTCGCCGATGCACTGCGAGCGCCTCTGCATTGCGTTCTTTCGGAGTCCTCGTTGTTGTCGTTATCCCTGCGCCTGAGCTCAGCATCTTGAGTTCGTATCGATGCCGCGGGCGGATAAAGTCGAGCCCTCGTCGATATCGATATATCCTTGTGGCACCCGTTATACTGTAATTCACATTTTTTACATGCGCTCTATTTTCACCGGCGTGTAGAATTCCCGATGAGTGCCCACGTAGGCGGCGGCCCAGCCCTACAGGTGAATCATTGGCTCCGCAGTCAATTTTTCATTGGGTAGCGGCGCTCGATTTGTACATTCTGGACAATCTCTATTAATTGGGAGTGAGAGGTGGTGGTTCGAATCCAGCCGAAGACGTGCGTGCTCTTTATCCGGGTGTTTTGAGCGGCCAGATGTATTAATGAGATTGAGTTGTGATGATGGTGCACTTGGTTCAAATCTGCGCCGGGAACCAACAGATGGCGCAGATCGACACTTATTGGACACTCACTGATCGGGAGCGCGAGGGATCAGGCATTCGGAAGAGCACGAAGAGAGATGAGTCTGATTTACACAGCGTGGAGAGGTGATCATGAAGTAACTATCCAGGATACCAGCTTTACGCAGAGACTCTTCGGGGAATATGGTACGCGCTCCCATCCATGCTTTTCCGGTGCAAAATTGTGGTGGACTCGGTAGTTCAAATCCACTTGAGGACATACAATCGCGATATCTCTAGGGCGTTTTTTTGCCACCCGAAGACGTTTCTTGCCTGCTGATCCGTGCACATTTTTGTTCGACTTATTGGACAAGCCTGCAAGCACGACACGAGGTCGCAGCTCGCTCCCCCGCTTTCGAATCGCCTGAGTGCTTGCAATGTGTATTGCGCTCGGGGGAAATGCGGAGTTGCTCCCATAGAAGTACGCACCCAATAAAACCGGTTCCGCATGGTATATGGGAGTGAGGGTGGTTCGACTCCTGGGAGCCGTGTAAGTGCTTTTGAGATCCTTCGGTGGAGCGTAAGGGAGCGAGTACGAATCGGCAGTGGAACAGATACATGGATGCTTGAACTTGGGGCTGCGGCTGGAGCATATATATATACTTGGGCAGGAGAATATAATAAAAGAACATGAGCTCACAGGGCTCAGTGGAGTACCACCCGATGAATCCGCACGGGGCAAAGGAATTGAAATATTTTGTGTGGACGAGCACCCTTATTTCTTCTTTCAATACCGAGCCTTTTTCGCGCGCAAGTCGGCGGGGAGCACCGCAGCTGGCTCCCGGCCCCCACACAACCCATCTCGAAGTGAAAAGGCATTTGCAATGTGGATCGACTGCACACAATGATGTACACGGTATGTCCCTCTTGCTTTTATCCGGTAGGACTTTGAGCGAAAGGCGGAGTCAGTCATCTGACAGGGCACTCAGTTAGGTGAGAAAGGCCTCGTTGGAGCAAGCAGCTCGTTCCCGTCATAGAAATATCCATCCCAGTTGCTAAGCGGAGAGCCGGTGGTTCGACTCTACCCGAAGACGTAGGATGATTGACACTCTGTTGGCACCAGCATCGGTGTCGACCAGGGAGAGGTGCACCTATGCACCTTTGTGGACACGACTCCAAATCGCACTAGTGGAAGGGAGTGTAGTCTAAAACAAGCTGGAGAACTCCGCGGCTTCATCCAGGCTCATCAAGGTTCGTGGCATGGAATTCCTCGGCAGTGAGCGTTCCCGGGGCTTCCGGGCGTTCAACATCCCCGGCACCTGTTGAGACATGATGGATTGATTGTCAGAAGACATCTACCATGCGGCCGTTACCTGGTAGATGCCGGATGTATGTCAAGAAATAGTTTGGCGGCCTTCGACTACGACAGTATCCTTGCTTATATCCTTGATTACTCGGACTCTCGTGCTGTATTGTGAACAGATTTGTGTGTACAATCTTTTGTGCTGGAGTGCTCTCCAGACCTAGCTTGAGGTTTTCCACTCTTGGGTCCTGCCGGGTCCATTGGAATCGGATCCGTGGCAGAAATAGAAGGGGTTCAAATTTAGGCCATGGGAAGTGATAACAATCAGCACCGCCCTCTCACACACGTTCCCCCCACGTTCCTTCCTCTTTCCCCTCATCTCCTCTCCCCTCCACCGACTGGTTTCCCTTCAGGGCCACAAAGACATTCACAGTGATGTCAAACACAGGTGCCCCTGATAAAGGGGTGAGGGTCTTGTCCCTGGGTAATGCTCTCATTCCTCTGTGCTTGAAGTTGTATTGACCCAAGTGGTCAGATGGCGGCGGAGCAGGAGCACTGTCTGAGTTACTCATCCTTGAGCGAATGATGTATCAAATACAGGCTGCCCTTGGCTCCGACACAACTCCTGCTCCATGTGACTATTTTGAAATTATCGGAGGTAGCGGTACAGGCGGGTGAGCGTTATTCCCTGGAGAAACCCTGGAAACTTATGTGACTTAACAGTATCATTGCATTGATGCTCGGGCGCCTCCGCATGTCGATTGCTGCTTCAATTTCGGCCTATGAGAAGCTTCAACCTGAGCCAAAAAGTGGATCTGCCGAGCAGTTCAAGGCCAGCCAGCTAGAAAAGGTGCTAAGGCAAATATTCCGAGAACAAAAGATGAAAGATGTCCGCCCACATGCCTGCAAAACGTGCGTGTAATTATCTGTCTCGGAAATAAAACTGGATTTAGATACATATATTCCCCAGCTTTGTGTGTGCCATGCATGAAAGCAATATGAATGCTGGAATTCCAGAGCTCTTTCGCTCATACGACACACGAGAGGAGCCAGCCTTTGATTGCAAGATATGGGAGGCCGCACGGGCCACATCTGCCACACCCGGCCTTTTCAAACCAATGGAAATTGGCTCAGGAGGGGTGAGGCCAAGGTACATTGGTGGATGTGTTGGCCACAACAACCCGACCTCCCTGGTTGTGGCAGAAGCCCAACAAATCTACCGCTCACAGCCCGTTGTCCTTGTGGTCAGCATCGGCAGCGGGCATCCTAACACCATCCAGATTCCGAGATCCCCGAATTTGACTGCCATCACCAAGACAATGAAAAGCATTGTGACTGACTGCGAACGGATACATGAGGACAATTCACGCAGATTTCATAGCAGTCACAATACCTATTTTCGCCTTAATGTTCTGCAGGGTCTGCAGGGCCTTGACCAACAAGACTGGAGCAGATCAGGTGAAATCTCTGCACATACTCGGGTTTATCTGCATATCGAAGACGCAAAATTGAAGCTGACAAGTGCTGTGCAAGTGATCCTGAGTAAGTGCCTCAATTCTCAGGTTCAACTTGACTCCCATACTGACACTGCCGGTAGATCCTGTGGTTACAGTGTCTGACTCCCCAGCCTATCTGAAAGTTTGCCCAGCCCCAAGTGTCCATTTCACTGGAAGAGAGAATATTCTCCAGAAGATGTCAGAATATTTCCACATGAGCATTGGTCAACAGCATGTTTTCCTGTTGCATGGGCTTGGAGGCTCAGGGAAAAGCCAAATTGCCTTCAAATTTGTTGAGCAGTCTACCAGTATGCCAGAATCACGGTGCGCTGTATCAATGTCCAATCTGACTCAATCTGATACACCAACCCAGGTTTACAGATGTTTATTTTGTTGACAGCAGCTCTCAGCAAACAATTGAAAATGATCTCGTGACACTTGCCCTTGCCAAGAAAGTTGGGAAAACTTTCCAAGACAGTTTACTTTGGCTGTCAAACCAGCACACAGAATGGTTGATTGTATTTAACAATGCAGATGACATAAACCTCAACCTTGTACAGTATTTTCCCTCTGGCTCTCACAGAAACATCCTTGTTACATCCCGAAATCCTGACCTCCGTCAGCTTGCACAGGCCACACACAAAGTTGAGCAGATGGCACTTGAGGAAGCAATTAATCTTCTCTTATCTGCTGCTCAATATGATATCATGGAGGTGGCTAATAGAGAAGTTGGTAAACAAATTGTTCAGGTATGTCGCATCTCCACAATCTTGGACATTGGTTGAAGGATTCCACAGAAACTCCATTGCCTTCCCTTGGCTGTGGCACAGGCCGGGGCATTTATCTCATCATCTCATGCTCTTCCAAAGTATCTGGACTTGTATGAACACACAGCTAGCCGAATGAAGTTACTGCATCAAAAGCCCTCACAATCCGAGTATGGGTGGTCGGTTTATGCCACATGGCAGATCAGTTTCAACAACCTTTCCAGCCAGGCAAGAGAGCTGCTTCAAGTGTGCTCTTTCATCCATCATGATGGGATAACAGAGGATATCTTTCAACAAGCTACATTGTACCAGATTATTCCAGATGGGCCAACTGAGGCAGACCTCCAGGAGCCATTGGGATTCTTGGCCAAATTCCTTGACAGTACAGGTTCCCAGTGGGATTCACTGAAGTTTATAGCAGTTACCAACGAGCTTGGACGGTTCTCATTGATTGACTTTCAGGCTGCCTTGGGAGACATTACCTTCTTGATTCATCCATTGGTGCATGAATGGTGCAGGGCCATAGTGAAAGTGGATGCTCCCACTGAATTGTGCATGCACAAAATGATAGGGATGTCATTGTCCTCAAGGGATGATGATCTTCAATTCTCACACCGAATGTTTCCCCATCTTGATGCACTTTTGTTCAAAGTGGGCCTGGATTCCAGCCGCCAGCCCAACATCCTTGACACCTCATTTGCACCGCACTGTTTGTGGGTATATCACAGAGAAGGAAAGTGGAGTGATGGGGTGCACCTGGGGGAATTCATGTTGCAAACCCTCCTGTCGCAGCTAGACAAACACCAAACTCTCAACATTCAACATATCCTAGCCACTTTGTATGGCAACAGTGGGCTGTTTCACCAGGCTGCAGAACTAGCTAAAGTGGTCTTGAGCAAGCGCAGGGAACTCCTCGGCGAGGATCATCCAGATACTCTGGCCACTATGGGAAACCTGGCAGTCAGGTACTCCGAGCTGGGACAGTTTCACCAGGCTGCAGAACTGGAGAAAGTGGTCTTGAGCAAGCACACAGAACTCCTTGGTGAGGATCATCCAGATACTCTGAGTGCCATGGGAAACCTGGCAAACAGGTACTCGGAGATGGGACAGTTTCACCGGGCTACAGAACTGGAGAAAGTGGTCTTCAACAAGCGCAGGGAACTCCTTGGCGAAGATCATCCAGCCACTCTGAGGACCATGGGAAACCTGGCAATCAGGTACTCGCAGATGGGACAGATTCACAAGGCTGCAGAACTGGAGAAAGTTGTCTTGAGCAAGCACAGGGAACTTCTCAGCGAGGATCATCCAGACACTCTGAGAACCATGGGAAACCTGGCAGCCACCTACTCGGTTATGGGACAGTTGCAGAATGCGGCCGAACTGGAGAAAGTGGTCTTGAACAAGCGTGGGAAACTCCTTGGCGAGGATCATCCAGACACTCTCTGGACTCTTGCAAATTTGGGGCGCACATATTCCAAATTGGGTCGCCTTGCAGAGGCACACGAGCTTCAGGAGCAGGCCTTGACCACGCGCAGGCGGGTCTTAGGTGAGGATCATCCGGACACAATCCGCACCGCACATCAATTGGCTGCGACAATTGAACAATTGGAAGCCGCAGGGAGTCAGTGAAAGAGTCAATAATTATTTTCAGTAAGTCGAGTCTTCTCATTGAATCAATTCCTTCAGGTCTTTGACTTCCCAATGGACAACGACATTTAATTGGGAGTAGGGAAATTTTTGTCATGATGGTCCGTAGGGTCCTTAATTGTCTTACTTTGCGCAGCACCATTTGTAAGCGGTAGTAGGAATTCTTCATTCAATACCATCGGATACACAGCCGGTGGCGTGGTTCTACTCGGTGATTATGTATTTCTTTTCTGTCGCCGCCGTTGGATGCTGTGACTCATCCCGTGGGCACTGTGCAATTTCCCATTGTCGTGAGATTTGGATTGGAGC
This sequence comes from Mycena latifolia, assembly GCA_029289555.1. NCBI lineage: Eukaryota > Fungi > Basidiomycota > Agaricomycetes > Agaricales > Mycenaceae > Mycena > Mycena latifolia. The sequence goes on along the minus strand of JARJLE010000300.1, from coordinate 27,034 downwards.
AAGATTAAAGGCAAAGAAGGGTCAAGGATTACGCAGGGGGTACAAACACTGACATTCCGCCATTTTAGTGTGTCAGCCCGCAATTCACTTCATGCGGTGCCCGCAAGTAACACACCTAGGCCGCGTTCCAGGGAGTTTGGGAAGGATTTGTAGAGCAAGGTAACAACTCACTTCCACCCATTTGAAATGGTGATCCCCCTGTGAATGGCCGCGTAGCGAGAGCCAGCCGGTCCACCGAAGACATGCATTGGATTCTGACGCAAACCTTTTGGAGCTGAGTGTTTTTTGTTCTAGTCACCCGAACGGTTGCTCACCTAGCTGGCATTGCAGGTACTAAGACACACCCATGGCCCTAGGATTGAGACTCACGACATGGACACAGCCAGGGTAAACGTTTATTAATTCCATGGACTCAGCCACCGATGGCTAGGGCCATCTACTACAGTCTAAATTCGCCCATACTGTGGTGCGTCCTCTATTTGGTGCGCCTCTGACTGGGGGGGTTTTCGGATGTTTCCGTGGCTTAAATGGGTTCCAGTATTTAAACGAGTATTTAATTCTACCGTTAACAATATATTTATTCGTTCTCGCTTCCCCATCACCAATATTTGGCTGCATTTGGACACTTGAAATTTACAACGAATTCAATTCCCGATAGGTACACCACGTGCTACCTCGGCATCCGGTACCAGCTCCTGCCCGAATAAGTCATCAAGGTGGGCACCGTCGACAGCCACCAGTTGCTGTGCCGCCGCCAGGGCGGGCACGTTCCACTTGGTCCGGAAGAACCCACCCAGCCGCTCGTGCCACGCTGCCTGCTTCAAGGCATACGCGCGCACTCCCGCGGCCACCTCTACCGACACATCGGTCCTCAATGCCGCCCGCTCCGTCCACCAACCCGACTGCCACGTCAGATAACGTAAGACGCGACGCATCTCCTCCCGAAGGAGCATGACCTCCTCCGTCCATCGCTCCTTCCGGGCATGGGCACGCGCCCACTCCACGCGGATAGCTGAAGCTGTGTCAATATCATGTGCTCGTGTTTGATGCAAGACCCACATTCATGTAGACGCTCCTCGCCGTCCTCAAGGGCTCCCGGGGCCATCCATATCCACGACATCGTCCTTTTCGACGTCCCAGGCGCGATTCTAGGTCCGCGGGCCCCTTGCCCTGACCCGAGCATGGCCAATTTCTCCCGAGACTCCGCGTCGCTCTCCATCCAGTCCCCGTCGAGCGTGAGATGTGTGTCCTCGAGACTTTTCAAGTGCGGATAACGCTCCTGCCCATGCAGCGCCAGCACTGCCCGACGCCCCGTGCGATAGCGCTTCGCATGCGCATCCACCCGCTCCCCAATCAGCGCAATCAGCGTACCTGCGCGCGAGCTCGCCAGCTGACCCGTCACGTTCTCATTGCGGAAGGTGATCAAGAAGCGCTTGGCGTGAAGGCGCGAGCGCAGCGCCACCAGCGAATTCTCGCATTGGGCCACGCGCATGCGCGCCTCCATCCCGAGCAAGCCCCAAACACACCCCCGTAATGTGTCGTCCCCGCTTTCCGCGCTCATTTCGCTCGGCATCCACAGCTTGATTTTCTCGGGTTTGGGTGGAGCCTCGTCGGCATCACGACTCGCCTCAGCCGCCGCGATCACAGCTGCAGCCCCCGGCATGTAAATTTTCTGGAGGTTTCGGAATGTCGCGATCTTGACAAGGAGGGTGTGGCGCCACTCCTCGATCTTGTTCTCCCGGTCGGCCGCCACCAGCGCCGAGCCCGCGAGCTCAGCGATGATACGGCGCCTAAGATTGGTCGTTAGCTCCTCTTTTAAATAATCATTGTGTCAACATACTGCGTGTCCTCGATTTGAATCCCTGCTGTAAGAAAGGCGGTCGCACTGCGTCCGTGTAGCGGCGCCTTCCCCCCGGCCGTAAGGGCGTCCTCGTCTTTCCGCACCTCCAAGCGTACCTCCGCCTCCGTGGGACAATCTGTAGTCATCCGTCAGCACCAGTCGTCCTAGATCCTAAAGAGCGTACCCTTCCGGCTCAAAGTGTATGGGTTCGGCTTCGACTCATCCTCCAGCCAGTCACTGATCATCTTCCTCCACAGCTTCTTCACATCCTTCGACAGGGTGCTGTTCACGACCTTGAACGCCGCAACCTGCGTGTCGCGCTCTGCGATGGCGATGACTAATTTCCGCTGTAACGCTTCCCCTTTGAGCCGAAGTCAGTACCCGGCCTTGACGACCATGACAGCCAGACTCACCTTCCCCGACATTTTTCAGCCAGTTGTGATTGTCAATTTTCCCCTCTATGACATCCGCCCGCTGCCCGCGCCCCGCATCCTTGGTCGAGAATGCAATGGGGTTCAGTACCGACCACACACGCTCCACCCCCTCCCCATCACTCTTGCCGACTCCAGGCTTCAAGCTGAGACTGTTGGCGTTGCGGCAGTCTTCGTTGTGGGATCCTGCGTGCCACACCGGCAATCCATATTGTATCTGGACGTCTTTGAGCGGCAGGCGAACATTTTTGGGCAGTCGCTCATTCCGTTCCGGGAGATGCACCTTCCACTGGCAGCCGATGTCATACGAGATTGTCAGGAGCATCAGGCAGAATCCAGCGAGCGCTGACATGACTATGTAGTCCATGTTCGCGTATCTGGACATCATCAATGAGTATGTATCTCGTGGCTGTCCGCGGATAGCGCGCAGGACGTACCTCTCTCCCTTTTGAAGATCCCCGAGGCCGTTGGACCGCATGCACTCATGGCGAGCGCAGACACAGCCCCCGACGCCAGAGACCCGCAGGCCAGTTGTCATGCGAGTGTCTTTCTGCAGAAGTGCGGCAAATGCGATACATGTACTGATCTGATTTTAATCAGCCCAGATCCCACGCGAAAGTCTGAGCGCTCACATCTTTCTCATTCACATATTTCTTGACGTGCCGCTTATACTTCTTCGGTTCCACCCAATAGCCCCAGCCTGGGCCTAGAGACGGATCATCAATCTCGTTTGCTCTCATGCGATTCTTCAAACGGAAGTTGGCGTCCACTGCGAGTAGGAGCATATACAAGAATCTTGCGAACACTTAAGTTGGTACAGCCCAAAAACCTGCCCAAAACACTTACTTGAATTTAGGGTCCACGTCGCGCCAATCCGGAGGGAGATTGCGTCCATCATGCGGACACGCCCAACAGTTGACCGCGCATTCGCCCAATTTCGTCGCCTCCACACCTCCCGGGTCATGGCCGCGCCCGGCCCGCAGGAGCCATTTCAAAAAGGCCCATTGCCTTGCCATCCGTTGGAATTGCTTATAACGTTCCTGTACAATACCCGTAAGTCAGCGGCCGCCCAGGAAAGATGAAATATTTGTCGAACCGGGAGCCACGTCATCCCGCTTGCAGCAGTAGAGTCCGTAACCCGCGCAACTGCCGTGATGAAATCCCGGACGTTTATGTTCCCCACGACATTGTAGAGCCGGTAAGCTTCAAGACTCCGGAATGTTGCGCAAGTCCCCGGGTCTGTTACAGTCGCCGGAAACCAACCGTTCCGCATCAATTGCTCCAGGTTGTCGGCTGTGTCCGACTTCTCACACTTGCAGTAGCGAGCTTGAATTTGGTGGATGATGGGTGCCTCGATCACGACCATCCGGTGAGCGGTATCATCGGGGAAAGGGCAAGGAAAGCCTCCGTGCCCCAGCTGATAGATGAGACCAAGGCCGTTCAGCGTACACGGAACCCAGAAGCTTCCGTTCCATTCCTAGAATGTCGCGTTAGATGCTATTTCCTGTTACCACGGAAGCTACTTACCTGGATTACGTGGAGCGGAGTCAGAGCGTGGTGTGACAAGCAACAACTCTCGCACTGAAGGTGCTCCCCGCACTCATAGCACTTGAATAGCCGAGCTGCGCTGTCGCTTTCAAACACTGTTTTGCAGTGAGCACATGATGCCTGCTGAACGTGGTCGCCCAGCCCCTCGTGACGGACGAGCTCATCCAGAAAAAAACCCATCATGGGTCGAAACCGCGACATGGGGTCAGTCTACAGCTAACGGTCAGTAACAGTCTCCACCGACGCTTTGGTACTCACCGTGCTCACATACTCCTTGCGCTTCCCCAGAACAGTCGGCCCCGCCAACTCGGCGCTCGGCGGGGCCTCCCGTGCTCCATCCTCTGTGAAAGTGTCGTCCGGAACCGGCACCCACTCTCCCAGTTGGTCGTTCAGCTCATTGGGTTCTAATCGCCGTTTCTTGTGCGCTACATTCAGCAGCTCTTCTTGTCGACGAGCGCCATCCATCGAGAAGTAAAAACCACGATCTGCCACGAAATCAGGGGCAAGGTCGTCGGCGCCGTCATCAAAATCGACATCGTATTTAGTTGGAAGGCGGCCTGTGCGACTCATTGGAAGAGGCAGGAGATGTGCGAGCGGGTAGATGACGTGTGGGCGACGAGTCAGATGCAGGAAGTGTAATGCTGGTTATTTAGCGGATGTGCAGTGCCCCATAAAGCCAGTCCATTTTCCTATTTGCCACGCTTTGAGCGAAAAAAAAAAAAAAAAACGCTTGAATTATCGCCAAGTGGACCGAGCGGACCCAAAAACATTCCGAGATAGACATGTGAATTGTATGCGGCATCAATCAGTTGCGCAGTAACATAGAGGCTCCAAGAAAGTAGGTACCATGCTTGAACCTGGGGTCTGCTTTTCCCGACATGCGAGATGTGGCGATGGAGAGATGTCAAGAAGGGTAGGCGCCAGTTGATCCGCATTCCGATCACACATCGGGCGCCAATCAATATCTGCATTTGCATCCATACACGACCGGCATCTGAAAGTATTCGACGATACATAACTCAAGCTGGGAAAACCAAGCCTGAAAAGCCGTAATCTACGGTACTACGGTCGTTCCACGCAGGGTAGTCGTGCGCAAGCGCGGCCTCCTCGGCGTACTGGCGGACAGGTGCGCGTTCCATTGGCGTCACGCATTCGGGGCAAGTCCACTTACGCTCCAGCCACAACCGAATGCACACATAGCAGTGGCTGTGGCCACAAGCATACCTATCAATGAAAATGTGAGTCTTGTCAAAAGCTGAGGAAACAGATACCACGCACGAAACTGGGTGTGATTTGACGAAGTGGCAGATGCCGCACTTCTGGTATTCCCTGTCTGATGCGGCTATCTGGTCTGGTGGACCAAGCCCATACTGCCAGAGGTCCTGATGCGTCAACGGGTTGCGCCGGGGGCGACGCGATCCACGCCTAGCAGGAGGGATCACCGAAATGGGCTGCGGCGCCTCCAAAACAGCGACCATGGAGGTATGCCTCAGCCTCCGGCGGCGGCGCACTTCGCGTATCGCCCGCTGTTCAGCACGGCGCTCCTCACGAATGCGCTCAACCTCCTCGGCTTCGGTGAGACTGCGCGAAGAGCCGGCGACGGCACCAGAGAAAGCGTTGGTTGAAGCCGGGGTAAGCACGCTGGCCTCGAGCGCACGGATGCGTGCCTCAACGGCCGCCAGGTCGCGGTCGCGGTTTCGTGGGATGATGCTGGAGGGTGGGCCAGTGTAAATGAGCGGCTTTTTGTTCGCCTTCGATTTGACTGAAACTGTGTTTAGGCGACTCTTGCACCACAAAAAAAAAAAACCACACTTACCAGGGGTGTCCGGTAGAACATGCGGGTTCAAGGCGGAGCCAGGTGGGTGGTCGCTAGGTTCGTCCATGCTGGAAGACTGAGGGAGCAGGCAAGTTCGACAAAGTCTTCTAATAAATCCTGTATTGCGCGTTTTTGAATCTTCCTGTCTCTCCTAGCTTGTCGGGAATCATTACGCGTCTGTACCCACAACCTTCGTGACGCAAGGAGCGCTGCGATCTCAACTCGGATGGCTCCGCAGGCCCATTCATTTGCGACCGCCAATCAATCGGAGGCATTTTTTGACAGCTCCTGCATTTTGACGAGCGCGTATCAATATTGTGGGGCCAGTACACAGTGTTCGGTAACAATTACGTTGACTCTATCTGTCCCCCAACTCAATTAATGCAATGGATGTAAGGGAGGTACGACCAGCATTTAAACAGTGTTTAATACCTTCACCCCACCTTCAATGTGCGGCCTCACAGTTATTAATTCATGGGCGAACGAAACCGTATCTGACCGGCAATCAATGGAAGGTTCTTGGATCATGACGGGCGTGTATCCCAGTCCCCCAGTCTTAACATCCTGCTAACTTAACTCGTATGCGAGCGCCTATCAATGGAAGGCATGAATTCTGCCTCCTTGGATCTTGACGAGCGCGTATCCCCAGTTTGGTTTACAATTTGTCTACCTGACGTACACTTCGGCAACAGTTGGCATTCACTATATTCACCTAACCCTAATCAAAATATGCCATAAATGTACGTTTAGTAGTAGGAAACCTAAATAAGTATCCTCCTGGCACCTTTGCTCATTACCTGCTCTGCCTCCCGCATCATTCAATATTGTCTCGAAACTTCCATCAGATCCTCTGATGTGCCTACTGTTCCAGATAAATAGTTGCCCAATTCCAGACTAGCCAATTTAAATTGCGACGATCGTCAACTCCCCACACGCTCACCAGTCCCCATTTGGCCAGTACAAAAATCGCCGCCTAAGGACTCCCCTGAACGTGAGATCCTTGGCCAGTCATCAAAACCGGCGATAATGCTCCTCGCCCCCAACCGCACCAGAAGAACAGCCCCAAAAGAAATAAATTGAAAAACACGGAACTATTTGACGCACTCTATGCGTCAACGCATAAATGATCAAGTCCCGGAAGAATAAAATAGAAAAACACGGTATTAGTTATCGCACTCGATGCATGATGCGTAAATGATGAAGTCTGACCTCCGCCAACAAGATCTCACTTAACCCCAAAGATATAGATTCGGAATTGGAATGCACAATATTATTTATTGGACCCTGCTCAATGCCTAGATGGTGAAGTCCGACATCCGACAACAAGATCTCATTTATTCCCCCACAGGCGCTCACGGCACGAAGTAACTACGCGAGCTGGGTAGACCCTCACAATTTTGCGCGCCTGTCAAATAGGAGGAATCAATGTTGCCTCCGAAATAGAAGACGGCTGACTCACAGTTTTTTGAATTTTGGGAGCTCGTCCGCGCTTATCGCCCAGGCACGCTCGACTACCTCACCACCCCTGCCAAATATTCCGGAGTCAGATTTGCCTCCGAACGGATGAACCCGACTCACATGTTTTTGGGGCGAGCAGGCAGCATGGCCCAGGTGCGCTCAATAGATTCAGCGTCAACCTTGCCGCGGAGAAGCCTCTCCGCATGCTCCAGGTCGTCGTCGTCGCATATATTACAACTGTGAAAATAAATTAGCCATGTACTCAGCATGCAATCGAGCCCGTACCAATACCCATGCGAGTATAGTTCCCTCGGCCCATCCACGGCGGCTTGCCGGTGGCGGTCGAATACCCGAAGTTCGTCATCTTCACGGCGGCGCTGGTCGATGGACAGTGGCTGGAAGCGCGCAGTGATGTCGTACACGAAGACCGATGGTGAGACGGACGCAATAAGCCTACGCATCGTTAGCACATAAACATTCTGGACCACTCGAGCCGGAAACGTACGGCTTCTGAGTGGGCCCCGGCCCCAATAAATCGGGGAGGTCATCGTCGTCGTAGTACTCGAGGGGCGGGGGGCCCTCGTCGTCAGAGGCCTCGTCTTCAGAACCCTCTTCAGAAGAATCTATGCCGCAGATGTCGGGGTCGTCAGAGGCAGCGCTGTCAAACGTTACAGCGGGTGAGATAGGTTTCTCAGCGAGTTTTGCAGACATTGAATGCACCAGGAAGGGGGGAGTTAAGCGTGCAGTGAAAAGATAAGTCGAAGGTATACCAGAAAAAATGGTGGCGCTGCTCGCGAGCCGACGCAGCCCAGATCTCAGATCTCTCTTGGATCTCACCGCAAAGAATTGGTCGGATCTTTGCGCTGCACTGGGTCGGCAGGGTTGAGCGACCATGTGTAAGACTCGTGAAAAGGTGAAGAGTGAGAGGGGTGAGAGATTGATGATACTAGCCATCGCGGAAGGGTCAAAGGTGTCCTAAAAAAAACGACGAAGAGGCAAACACATTTCCCCACCTTCCCTCCTTGCCATGGATAATTGGTCTTCAATCAATCCGCGTCCGCGTCGTGGACGTTCATCCACTGGATACACCTTCACCAGGGAAGCGACAGGTACCCCCATTCGAGCCAAAAAACCCTACGCCTTCATCGACACTTTGAAGCAACAAAATAAGATTCTGATTCACCGCGAGAAAAATGACCCAGTTTACCGTGGCGACGTGTGTATTAGCCTTCTCTCACGACCTTTTGTATGAAATTCAACCTTAGGTGGCCCCCGATGCGTCGTGTGCATGGATCCCACGGGATGATCATTCTGAGTCTGAATCTGGCTCTGAATCTGACGAGGAGGACGAGTTAGTCAGCTCACCGGCACGCCAGAGTCGTGAATCAAGCCCAGCGGAGCGCTTCAGCAGTCCTCTAACTCCGCTCTCCGACCCGCGCGCCCCAAGCCCTACGGCTACGGATGAGCCCAGGCGCATCATCACTTACGCCAAGCGCGACAGGGACCGCATCCGCGCCGAGCGTGCCGAGCGCGCCGAGCGTGTTAAGCGCATGAAGGCGGCGATGCGCGCGAAGGCGTGGGCTACCTTGCCCATTCGCCGCTCGCGCCGTCTCCGTCGTGGACGTGTCAGTGATCCATCCAGCGCTCCCGGTACATTGCGGGCAGAGGTTCTTGCGATGCTCGGCCACACCATCGTCCCCTGGCAGAACGAGTGAGTGTCTCATCCACTTACCCTTTGATATTTCTGACCGGCAAACCTCGCAGCATGCCGCGTCCGGTGATCGACCGTCACAACTATGTGATCGCCATCGTAGTTGGAGCTCCGAAAGATGAAGCTATCTGGTGGGACGGCGTCTCCATTGACGCCTGTCGCATCATGAAGCGGATGTACCGTAACGGGAATTTCTCCCTGTTCGGCGAGTCCGAGTCCCGTGTTCGTTTTGGCATAGGGTTTGGTGAAGCAATTGCTGTGAGTTATATCAGTACCTGGTCTGCGCGATGTTGCTCACAATTTTCTTCAGGGACCCCACCAGATCGAAAACCTCGGCACCATTGCCGACGAAGTCGAACACATCAGAAATAGCGAGACCTTCAACGCCATCTCCGGCTACCATAATCGTGAGTCGCCCTCTGCGCGTGCCATAATGATGTCTTGACACGTACCCATCATCTGCAGATCTCTACGAACAATTCGCCCCCCGCGGGTACGCCAGCGCCGCCGCCAAAGTTAGGGAATTGGTGGACCGCGGTATCGTCTCGCCCGCCTTTGAACATTCGGTGTTCACAACCACCGAGATCAGTTACTGCGACGCCCCCAACCTTTCCCAGAAGAACTACAATGGAGGGCTCGGCACGATGGAGGTCATCACGTCATTCGGCACCTACGATCACACAAAGCGCGGTCATATCCTGTTCTGGGACGACGAGAAGCTGGTCGAAATACCTTCGGGCGCGAGCGTTATGTTCCCCGCAGGCACCAAAAGGTATTCCTTCCTGCCAGTGGACAGCAATGAGGAGAGGTTCTTGTTTCGTCAGTTCTGTCACGCTGGCGTGTTTCGCTGGCTTGAGAAGGGTGGTCGTTCTGACACGGAGTTCGAGTCGGTCTCGTCACCAGAAGTGATTGACGCGTGGAATGAGAAGCGAGCGAAACGAGGGGAAGCCAGCGCGAAGCTGTTTAGCAGGCTTGACGATCTCTTTGTTTTGTAAAAATCCGTATCAGTAGTCAGCTGACTCTCTGTCCCTGCGTAGTACTTACGAATCCAGTCTGTCTTGCGCTTTGGAGATACATACCAGCCTGTGTCACGCGTCAACTTGGACTTGCCACGCTAACAGGTTTTTTTTTTTGAAAAACAATGTGAATACTGGCGATGGATTAGACTCGGTAAGCTGCTCTAACAAAATGCGTCCCATAATTTATGTACGGTGAACAAGAAAAATAAGTCGCATACATAAGCCGACCGACGGCGCGGCAACCATCAGATTTGTGTCACTGCCTCCGTAATGACACGCGACATCTTGTGAGCGGAGGGCATGTCCGTGGCACCACGCTTCGCAGCGGCGGCAGCGATGCGCTTCTCACTGGTAGTAGCGGCACGCTTGTCGGCGGCGGTGCGCTTGTCAGCGGCGGCGAGGGCGCGCTTGACGGCGGCGGTGAGGGCGCGCTTCTCGGCGGCGGCGGCACGCTTCTCGGCGGCTGTGGGGTCAGCGGAGGCGGCGAGGGCGCGGTCCTGGGCGGCGCGCTTCTCAGCAGAGGCGGGATCGGCGGCGGTGGCGGCGATGAGCTTGGCCATGGTTCGTTGTTTGCGGCGCGCTTTGAGCTTGCACTCGCGCCGGGCAAGATCATACTCCCTATATGCCTCGGGACCATACCTGGCCATGTATAACCTGCCCTCCATTAATAAGCTGAGATGGTCCGAAGGAGAAAATTCGCGTACCCAGCACGGCGCTGGGCCTCCCAGATCCTGAGATCCCGTCGGTTCCTGTGGGGGAAGGGTTTCAGGTGAAGATGTTCTCCCCACAGATGGTGACTGACTTCTCGCGATAAGTGGCTTGGTACTTCTTGTTGATTTCCGCGGCCTGGGCCTGCTCCTCAAGTGGCCGAGTTCTTAGTTCAGCCCGCTTGCTGTGAATGGGGCGCGGTCAGTGAAGCAGAAGGGGGCAAGGGATGATCACACCTAGCCATACGGAGGCGCGCCTTCTCATTGCGTGCCTGACGACGCTGAACACTTGGAAAGTGTCGTTAGCCAAGCTACCACGGCGGGATGAGGCATAAACTCACGCGAGCTCGTACTCTGTGGGCCCGTCTGGTGTGTACTTCGATCTCAATGGAGGGTGCGCCATGACGGTGGAAAAAGAGACGATGGTGACGGCAACAAATGTGGCGCAACCAAGGTCGGCTAAGCAGTGCCGCCATGCCGAGTTAAGCGGTGCCAAGACGCTCGGGGCTTCCCACCAACGAGCGACGGACGAGAATAGCGTTGAACAAGCAAAGTAGGCCAGCAGTAGCCGAGACCGAGGTGTAGCCAGCGAGGGCAGGCAGAGGGTTGCAGAGGGCAGAAGAAGAGTATAAAGTTATCCGAGAAATGCAACACCATGGAACATGTTTGAGCGGAAAATGTCGGTAGGGTTGCAATAGGCAAGGTGGAACAGCACCTAAAGTGAGCATTTGTGGCAAGTTCGCACGCTGATGGGGCTTCGGAAAATGTTTATAAAGCATTAAAAAATCCCAGCCGTGGATCTTTGAATCTTAAAAATACTAGGGACTTCGAGGAAGGTTTCTGCCGCCTCAGATTCTGAGCAGCAACTTTGATAAATATATGAATGAATATCAAAATATTTACGGTGGTGTCAAGTTCGCACAGGCGCCCATATAGGCGCCCATCGACAAACCGCCGAAGTTGGGGCGCCCGTCTGGAATATTTGCAGCGGAGGAGTAGCCAGTGTGGGTAGACAGAGGGCAGAAGATTTCTTTTGTTGAGAAATCTAATAGCATGAACATGTTTGAGCGGAAAATGTTGGTAGGCTTGCAATAGGCAAAGTGGAACTACACCCGAAGTGAGCATTTGTGGCAAGCTCACACGCTGATGGGGCTTCGGAAAATGTTTATAAAGCATTGAAAAATCCCAGCCGTGGATCTTTGAATCTTAAAAATACTAGGGACTTCGAGGAAGTTTTCTGCCGCCTCAGATTCTGAGCAGCGACTTTGATAAATAAATGAATGAATATTAAAATATTTACGGTGGTGCCTACTTCGCACAAGCGCCCATATAGGCGCCCATTGACAAACCGCCGAAGTTGGGGCCCCTGTCTGGAATATTTGCAGTGTATTGATGTTTTGGGTTAACGGTGTCCCGCTTCTTGTGTAGGCGAATGGGACCGGACAGGTTGCACAAAATGAACATGAGATTAAACGCGCACAACAACTACAGGAAGGGATCACTGGAGTAACTCGGCGCAATGATTCCAACGTCTCCCCGTTCCACCGCCTCATCATACTTGCGCCGGGCCGCGACCAGTCCTTCAATGGACTCGTATACGGCGCCACTGATGCCAAGGGTGTTGAGTTGACATTCAAGGCTAAACACGTGTGAGTAATAAGCAAAATAACAGCGATGAATTAACTCACTGGGAGCGGTAGATGCCGGGGAAGATCCCACGATAGACGAGGTACCAGCGTGCGTCGCAGTTTTCACTGCCGTTGAGAGGGTTGTGGGGCTCAAAGATGACGGGCTGAGGCAGACGTGGGATGATGCCAAGGGGGGCGCCAGCAACTCGTGTCCATGAGCGCTCCTCAGCGTATGCGAAGGCCGCCCGGGCGTCAGTTGCTGATGTATATCCGCGGAAGATGGAATTGTGTACGCGATTGACGAGAGGCTTCACCTCATCCCTGGTAGGAGGACATTAGCGGAGGAGACTGAGACAAATAGAAGGTGCACCAGGTATAAAATACACCACATCGTTTCCCGCAAAACACGGCATATGCTGCTGCAGTCTGGGTGCGCCCCTTCTTCTTCTTCTTTGTGCCGGCGACAGCACGCACATGACCAGAGGGTACGCCTTGAGTGGCAGCGCCCGCTTCAGACCTGTGTTCACCGATGAGGCAGTTGCATCAGGGCTCAAAATGAGATGTACCAGTCGTTGGTCTGCCCCCGCCTCGTGGGCGACTGGTACAGGTAAATAGTTGGTGTTCCGGTTGAGGTATAGGTGCGGGGTCGGTGAGCAGGGAAAGTATGAGGAGTCAGAGAATAGGCCGGCGGATGGGGCGATGGAGTGCGTGGAGCAGGGGAAGGCGCCCTGCGGGGGGCATTATCTCGAAGATCGAGATTGGCGATCAGAGCCAACAAGTCGGGATCATCGTACGTATCGTACTCGTCAAGAGCGGTCATGAGCAGAGGAGCAGAAAAGAGGAACGGGGGGAACCTGGAACAAGAGTCAGAAGAGGAGGGAAAGAGATAAAGTGGCCGACCTACAGATGGCGCTATAGGAGGTTCTCCCATCAGTCAGTTGATTGGATGGGACCTATAGACAAACCATAGAAATCTGACGTTAGTTTAGAATAGAGTTCGCTTGCGAGGTTGCCCGAGGTTAGCTTAGAATGGAGCTCGCTTGCGAGGTTGCCTGAGGTCGCGGCTCTCAAGACTTGACGACTTGTTGCGAACCCTAGGCGAGGATGGAGAATCTAGATCACAACAGAATCTCGATCTGTCTCCTTTGGTTCTGTCAAGTTTGGGGCAGTGATCCGTGGAAGCAAATGAGGCAGACTCCTGACACGTTATGCCACATCAACCATATTGATTCTGATCTGCGAGGAAGCGTGGGACGAACAAAAACTACGCTAAGCGACAGGAAGTAGAAGTAGGCAGAGTTAAACGAGACCTAAGCGCGTATTTTGATCAAATAGCTAACCCCCAAAAAAATACATACAATTGTAAATCAGGGGATAACGGTGACCAAGTGATACCGAAGGAGATCGTTGAAGGCGGCAACAGCAAGAGCCTGGGTCTTGTAGCTCTTCATTGCATTGGCGGGGACACCGGTAACGGCGGCGAGAGCGAGAGCATGGCTGAGCGTGATGCCGACGTAATGGCCACGCGTGATGCAATACCAGAGTGGTTGCTCATCCCCTTCGGCCTCCGCAATGAGCGTGAGGGGGCCGGCAGGAACCACGACATAGAGCGAGCCGGAGACCCACGGCCCATGGGACAAAAAGCCGGGAGGGGCAGCAGGCGGCGCGGCGTTGCCCGGGACAAAGCTAGCAGCGGTGGGCGCTGTCGCAGGGGTTGGGGCCGCGGCGGGAGGCGCAGGCGCAGGCGCAGCAGCAGTGATGAAGCCTACGAAGGAGTGGGAGTGAGTTGCGACGAGATAAATAGTCGCAACGGGGAGTACCTTGGGTCAGGGTGGCCATGGCAGAGAAAATTGACTGGAGGGCACCAACGGTGGCTGCACAAGTGAATGTTAGCAAGCAAACAGTGAGCGGCGATGCATGGGAACATACCATTGCTGTTCGAGGGGTGCACCGCTCCTGGGCCAGAGGCGGGAGCCTCTGATCCAGGAGTAGGTTCAGGAAACTGGGTCATGGTGGGAAGAGAAGAGGAAATGGGGGGTCAAAACAACGACCGGGTGAGAGGCATTTATACCCCCAAGATGTTTGGAACTCCGCCTTGATGGAAAGCGCTGATATCTGGCAACTTGGGGGATGTCAAAACACACAAGTCCATAAACAATATGAAACAGAATCTTGTTGACGCACCACAAACAGCAAAAACATTTCAAGCCCTCGAAAAAACAAGGAATCGAGACAGTAAGCCCCATGAGGATCTTGCAGAGGCGCGAGACACTGAATGCCGACATTAGGAAAGATGGTTCACAAGAAACGGATCCGAAAGCGCGTCGCCAAGGAGGATAGAAAAAATCTGCGCGGGTGGGCGGAAGGAGCGCGGGAGGCGGTTCTTATCCCGCACATGGACGCCTACGAGGCAGCTCTGGATCAAGGATGGCGCCAGGAGCGAAAGGTCTTGAAGATGATATGCCTGGAGTTCCACGGGCGTATCGATTGGAGAACCGAGGATCACCAGGAGCCGGCTGTGAAGTCATGGGATCCAGCAGCGCCAGTAGTGCCAGAGACGCTGAGCGACGAAGAAGCAGTGTGCAAGCGCCAGCGCATCAAGGCGCTCAACGCGGTAGGTCACATCGTCACAGAACGTGACCTCGCTCCTCATCCTCGTCAACAGCGAATTCGCCGCTGGTTCAAGTACCGCATCCGGCGGCTGCGCAAGATCAAAGGTGCTGCAGGTTTAGACCCCTCCAAGAATCCCTATGCCGTTCTCCTGGCCAAACTTTCTGGTGTGACGGCGCCACCTAAAGCTCGACAAGCATATCAGCAATTCATGAACGAGTCGTACACGGAGAAGATTGCGCCGGTCGTCGCGGAGAGATGGGAAGCAGAGAGAGAGCAGCGTGCGCAAGAGGGGCAAAAATCTGGCAAGGAGCCGAAGGCGGGCTTTCGAGCGAAGGTCGCCCGTGATGTGTTTGCAGCGCTGCCGAGCGGCGAGCGTAAGGATATCGCCGATAGAGCCAAGAAGCTGGCAGCAGATGCGAAGGCGGCGTACCTCAAGGCGCTTAAGGAGCCGCCCCCGCAAGATCCTGCGTCCCGCCAGGCGTAAGCACACCGTTTCTTACGCCGACATTTCGTTGACAAGAGTCCAGATGTATCAGAGAACTCGGGCCATTCATGGGCCCAATCCTGGAGGGAATACAAGCATACACTGGCTTGCACTCGACGCTCATCGTGGGTGGGCCGATGCCAGCGTACGGGGGAGAACTGCGCACAACCCAGTAAGCATTTTCCCTACAAATATCTACGTACATATCTAATGCATGGGGCAGTGTCTCGTTTGGGCGTAACAGGACTTCGCTGGCCCAACACTGGCCACAGTGGGACAAGGGTCGTTTTGCCACAAATGTGCAGAACTTCATGATTGAATACCTCCACACAGTGTTTAGTGCGTTCCTTTCGGGTCAGGGGAGAGCGATACACTGACAGTCCATTAGCTTCAGATGATTGTGCCAAGGCTTCGCCCAGCGGCAGCGCGCCTACAGCAAGCGCCTCGTCCTCAGGCGGCGCTGACTTGAGTGGGGCGCAGTACACCATCGCTAGCGGCGTAGACGACTCAGATTCCGAGTCTGACTCGGACTCCTCCGATTCGTCTGATTCAGATTCGGATTCTGAGTCGGATGAGGACGAAGAGGAGGAGCCGCCTCGCAAGAAAGCGAAAGTCAGCAAGCCTGCAGCCGCCTCGGCGGAGGCTACGTTCCAGTCAAGCGCCGGGAAGGACTACGAGGAGCTTCGCAACCGGAACATAGCCCAGACGGCGGCGGCGGCGGCGGAGCTGAAGGCGGCTTTTGCGGGGGTGATGCAGGATATGCAAGGAGGACAGGGGGGACGTCCTAAGCCGAAGGCGAAGGTTCACAAGGCAAAGCAGCTTCCAGTGCAGCCTGCGCCTGCGACGCGAAGGTCGACACGTCGCACGGGGGGCGCATCGGAAGTCGACATCGAGATGGAGGAGACCCAGGAGCCGTCAGAGAGAGACGAGTGGATGGAATTTCTGGATTCGGCACCCACGACGACAACCTCGACGAGTGAGTTGCCGACTCCAGCTTCGGGCTTGGCGACTGCTCCCTTGGCGACCTCGACGACACCTGTCACGCCAGCGACCGCACCCGCCAGCACTGCGACTGACGCCAGCGCGAGCACGACCCCCGCAGGCACGGCATCCAGCGAACTCCCCGCCAGCACTGTGCCCCCCGCAAGCACTGCGCCCAGCGACGTACCCGCCAGCGCGAGCACGACCCCTACAAGCGCGCCCAGCAGCAAGATGCCCATCAGCACCGCCACTTCCGCGATGCCCGTCATCAACGAGACCCCCACGACGGCAACAGTCGCGAGCACCGAGTTCACGGAGCGCACGACTCTCATGGCCTGCCCCGCAAAAGCCCCATCCTGGTTTGTGGACGGCCGTGCAGTGATCAGCAAGGTGGACCTGGGGTGCCACTTTGACGCACTGATCGCAGCGTGGACGCGCATCGAGTACGCGTCCCGCTTCGAGCACGGCCCTACAAACCTGTCTGCGAAGTTGCGTCCGAGGCAGGTGGGGATCTGGATTTCGGGAAGGCGGGCGGGCGTCCCACCCAAGGTCACGGATGTTACCGCGTTTTCGGAGCAATGGGGGAAGTGGTGGGATTCCCTACAGCCGACGTGGAGAAAGAAGGATGTGCACGGTAAATGGGAGATGGGACAGTATGGTGAAGCGGGTAAGGAGTGGGGCCCGTTGTACCAGTGGGGGGTAAACGGGACTTTGAGTCTCCTTGTGTCGTTGTATTGCTGGGGTTGTGCGGTAGTGGACGAGCCGGAGTTACGGGCCGCATGGGAAGAAGCACTCGAGGACGTAGGTTGGATGCTCGAGGGGATGGCTACGTTTTACGAAATGTTCCGGCGCAGGTTCTGATTGTATAGTCATAGTGTTTGAATGCATTTGGTTGCTGTGAGACCAGGAGAGAAAACGTGTAATTGACAAAAAAAAAGGGGATGTAAAGACAGATGCGAGAAAAAACAAATAACGTAGCAGGGTTCGAACCCACAATCATCCTGACGGAGGTAACAACTTACTAAGGAAGGTAGACCATTCTAACTGTGTTGAAGGCTTGGTTTATGTATGGTGAAGTCTAGCCCGCAAACTGACTTGAACGCTTTGGATTTGACTTGAACGGTGCGTTTTTTTTAAATTTTGACAATTGAAAATAAAAATACAGGAGCATATATATAATACAAGAAACAACAACGTCCCTAGCCCCAGGCCTAGACGCATCCCGCGTTCTCTTTTTTGGAGCGGGCGCAACGCAGATGCCGGACCGGCGGCAGGGGCGGCGGCAGGCGGGCACTGAAAACAAACATGCGTAAATCCAGGGTGCTTCCGAGGCGCGGGAGGCGGGCAGCCCACTAGTAAGCAGCGGAAGTGAAGCTAACAGTACCTCCTTTGAAAAACGTACTGCTTTTCTCTTTTTGGAGCAGGCGCAACGCGGATGCCGGGCGGCGGCAGGTGGACATTGAAAACAAATACACGCAAATACAGCGCGTTCCGTGGCGCGGGGGGCGCGCAGCTCACTAGTGAGCAGCGGAGGTGAAGCTAACAGTGCTTCCCTTGAAAAACGTACTGCTTTTCTTTTTTTGGAGCGGGAGCAACGCGGATGCCGAGGCAGCGGCAGCCGGGCACTGAAAACAAACATGCGTAAATCCAGGGCGCTTCCGAGGCGCGGGAGGCGGGCAGCCCACTAGTAAGCAGCGGAAGTGAAGCTAACAGTACCTCCTTTGAAAACCGTACTGCTTTTCTCTTTTTGGAGCAGGCGCAACGCGGATGCCGGGCGGCGGCAGGCGGGCACTGGAAACAAACATGCGTAAGTACAGCGCGTTCCGAGGCGCGGGGGGCGCGCAGCTCACTAGTGAGTGGCGGAAGTGAAGCTAACAGTACTTCCCTTGAAAAACGTACTGCTTTTCTTTTTTTGGAGCGGGCGCAACGCGGATGCCGGGCGCCGAGGTGGACATTGAAAACAAATACATGTAAATACAGGGCTCTTCCGAGGCACGGGGGGCGCGCAGCCCACCAATGAGCGGCGGGGGTCAAGCTACAGATAGCTCCTGCCTATTGACGCGTAGAAACGCGTCAAAATCGGCCCGCACTAGCGGGGGGGCGGGGGCGGGGGGATTTGGGAACGGTCACGTGGAGGATGGACGGAATCGGGCGCATACCATGGCCAGGAATGCCGAGGAGCGGATACACCCGACAGCGCGGAAGCTATTGGGAAGCGATGACCGTATATGGCGGCGACGGGATCAGTAAGAAATGCGTGGGAAGGGACCATCAATGGGTAAGGAGGAAAAAAATTGGCACCAACATTTTTTGGAAATTGGAGGTACCCATCAAGAGGCAAATACACGCAAATGCGCTGCACGCGGAGCAAGGGGCCCCGCGAGCACCCCAGGACGTGTGTATGGCACTAGACAGCGGGTTGGCTAGCTCTGTGACATTAGCAAACACTTTCCATGGCTAGCGCCATTCCATTTATACTATATCTTAGGGCTATGGCTCTAAGACAACCCTACGTGGAGCAATGCAGCGCGCTCCCGCCCCTTGTGTGTGCACAGTAGAAGTGAAGGGAGAGCCAGCGGTTCGCCTCCACCCGGAGGTATCCACAATCAAGCCAACTCTTTTTCTCCGGTATAAGTTGGCAGTCCGGCGCGCAGAAATCCCGAGTTCAGCAGATGTACCGCGCAGCGCTCAGCAGATATCGACAGGCCAGATGCGATAAAACCAGTCAGCCTTTCTAGCACGATGCAGAGGAGAGTGTCAATCGGTCAGTCGGTAGCTTAGTTGTTTTAACGCGTGAAATAAACGTACCTCACGAGCCTTAAATGCCCCAAGATAGGTCTTCGTGATGCAGGGCAGCTCGCTCCAGTCCGTTCTGACGTGAAAGAGGGCTAAAGGGAGAGCCCGTGGTTCGACCCCGCCCGAAGATATGCTTCAGGCTGCAGCGGTGTCTCTTTTTGATGAGCACTTGACCCGGGCCAAGCAAGAAGGTCCCACGTACCTAGCAGCGCAATCCGCAAGGTAAATCAGTCTCCATGGAGCAAGCAACGCAGCGCGCTCCCCTTCTGTAACAAAAGGAACACTGTAATAAAGGGCCACCCGCGGCGCGAAGACGAGTTCAGTTTTTTTCTCCGCTGCTACAAGTCTCCTATGCGCACCGATCCAGCCCCCGCGAGTTCGTTCAGAGGTTTCCTCGAAGGGTCGCTCAGAGTATTTCCGAGGGTTCATCGCTGGATAACGGCGCACCTGTACACCTGTTGAGAGACCTATACAACTTTTTAGACGCACCTGCGAGCCTCTGTGGAGTGCGGCTCTCGCCCGCTTCAGAAGAAATAAATGGGAGAAGGAGAGACGGCGGAACGACCCCGCCCGGAGGCATCCCGTGGTACGGTTTATTTACGCACGGTGCGTATCGTATGCGCAGAGCGGGCGACGCAGGAAGTCAGCGCTCAGCTGATGTGCGAGGACGGGGTGCGCTGGAGGCGGGATGCAGAGATTCAGCGGCGCTAGCGTGGACACGATCTAGGCAGGACACGCGATCCAGAGAAGAAGACTCAGCCTAACGCGATCCAGATGCAGAACCTCACACGGGAGAAATCCAAAGACATCGCGTAAAGACAAGCTAGGTAAGACAAGATAGGACGGGGCAGGGCAGATTACAAGCGGTGGCTCTAGGGTATGCGTATGCGTGTGCGTATCAGCGGTAAGAGGAGTGTCCGAGATACGTATCGTCAACAGCAGGCAGCGCAACAAGAGAGGGTGAGAGGAGACGAGGGACAGGTCCGTGCGTAGGTATCGTGACATGGGCGGGCGAGCGGGCGGGAGAGGAAGTGGAGACGGCGTATGGATGGAGAGCGGAGTAGGGAAGACCGAATCGAGGCGGTGTGCGGGGTGGAGAACGAAGATGGCGTACGGGATGGAGATGCGAAATGCGAAGACGGCGTGCGTACGTGCGAGATGCCCGTGAGCGCGATGCCCGACTGGCGTGCAGCATGGTGTACGCAATGCTACCGCAGCAGCGCCGCGCCGAGCAGGACGCCCGCCACTGCCATCGTCAGCGCGACACCGCCCATCCCTATCCCCACCCCCAGCGGATGCGCGGCGTTGCTCGTCATCGAGGGTGGCGGCGAGGAGCTCGCGGGTGCCGTCGTCGAGGCCGCGGTACTGGAGGCGGACCCCGACACTGAGGACGCAGAGGCGGAGGCGGAGGTTGACGACGGAGTGAATGATAGGAAGGAGAGGGACGTAGGTTTCGTTGCGTCGGCGCAGGAATGCTCGACGAGCGTCTCGGCGGAGGACACTTCGGCGGGGCACGCGGGGAACCTGGTGACGAAGGCGGCGGCGTAGGTCTTCGCCCTGCGTGCAGAGGAGCGCTAAAGGGAGTGGATAGGAAGGGAAGGGACGCACAGTGGAGCGACGCAGAAGCAATTCACCACGACCTCAGATAAGCAGTTCGCGGCCGCGGCGGCGAGGCTCGCTGCACCCATTTTCGAATTATTAGTACGTGAAACGGAGGGAGGACTCAGCGCACGCACGACATGAGACCCACTCAGGGAGGGCGGCACGGTCGAGTTGGTCGGCGTTCCAATCGCGCTTGCGCTGGCGCTACTAACGGCGGCACTAGCGCTCGAGCCTCGAGCTGAAAGTGGATGACGTGGACGCGGCGCAAGTGCCGAGCGCGAATATCAGGGTAAGGAGGAGGTGCGTGGGGAGGTGCATCGTCCTGGCCGGGTAGACCGTCAGAGAAGGGTGAAAGCCGAACACAACGGGAGGGAGACATTGTATGAGAAGAGGCGCGGCGGGAGATGCCGCACGGATCATGATGCGAAGATGTGACATTGCCGTGACTCTTTCTCTTCCAAACCACGACGAGCGTTTCAGCCGTCCGACGAAGGCCTGCTTCATTCTCGTAAATCGCTGTCTTACGCTCTTCTCCGCCATTCAGCTTGCTTCCGACATGAATACGGGTCTTTGTCAATGCGAGCTAATTGTGGCGTTCCCCCAACCCTCCCCGCTGGACACAATATCGCTGCGATTGTGCTCGAGAGTCGGGGGATGATCTCTCATCTCTCCTTCGGCATCACCTCGTTCCGCGGCCGCGCACATCAGCTTTGCGTACAAACACGAGGCATCGGCGCACCGAACGATGAGACGCCGCTCAGGGAGGGTAGCGCCGCCGAGTTGGACAGCGCGCTACTACTCCAGCACAACACGGCGATGGTGGGAGAAAGGAAGGCGCGTTTGATGTGATCAGGGATTGGTCCTGTTTACCTGGCCACGCCTCTTTCTTCCCCTCATGGCGTCTAGCATCTTCACGAAGGCCGTCTGCAGTGCAATGTAGCGCATTGCCCCTCCAGTCCTCGCTGGATCCTGGGACAATGTTCCTCGGTAGCTTTGTCAACTTCGAGATCTAACCAGCGCTTACTGTGTCAAAACAGATCGGCCTTATTCTGGGTGAGTTCTGGCGAAATCTCGGCGCGAAGTTCACCTCAGATAATCCTAGAACCTCCGGTAAAGAACGCCGCAAAGCGCGTACTACTCACTATTGAGTCTGTCTCGCCGTGAAGCACCGCTTCGTCGAAACCAATTCTTAGTATCCCGCCGACTGTATGCGACGAGGCCGACTCTCAGGGCGTCTCCACTCTCGTGTCGTACCATACACCAATATTTGCGGGCTTGAAATTGCGGGCTCGCAACCCCGACGCTCCTCTGCGCCGCCGCCGGGATCTCCGTGTACAGCCCGCACAGCGCGCTCGACGGCGTATTCGGCGGGATGAATCATGCATGGGCACGGATCTGCACAAGGTGACCTGCCTCAAGACGACGCCCGCGACCGAGGCGATCGGTCCGTGTGACGTTCGCTCCGCCCATTTCGATGGGGGTGCTCGAAGGCCGAATCAAGAAGAACTTCAGCCTCTCGCAGGGCTGGTCCTACTCTCCCCGATTTTTGCGTGATTTTTGACGTCCTTTTAGTTCAGGTGGGCTACTCATCCGCGCGGCCCAGCGCCTGTCGCCATCTGCGCGGGCTCCGGTGGATCCATGTTCAGCGCGATGGGGACGACCGCGGACATGTGGTTCACCGGCGAGATGGAGCATGTGAGCCCACCTCATCAACTCATTGCTCGCGATTGTGTCCCCAGCATGAAGTGCTCGCGGAGGTGGCTGCAGATCGCACTGTACGCGCCTCTCCAAACTTTGAGATCTGTGCTCACCTAATTACAGGCGGACACACAAACACAGAGCGCGGGCACCCCCCCTGCTACGCGACAAGCCTGACGATCCGGACGCCGAGTTTATCATATGCGGACCCTCTGCAGTTTGTGTACCTTGGGTCTATTTTGCCGCCGAATCCGTCCGTCCCTTGTGCGTCTGTCCGACTCCCCCGCCTCGTTTTCATCGCTCGTCCGAGGCAGATGCACACACGATACTGGCGTTGATACAAGTACACCGACATCAAAGCTATCTGAACGGCCCTCAGTATCCGGCGCGTATCTTGTCGTTTTGCGTGCAAGCTGGCGTCTCAGCCTCCCTCTCCGAGAAATCCCGAGCTGGTTGGCTGCTGGGTGCCCGTAGACTCAGCGATTTGTTAGCGATTTGTTCTTCAGTTGCATCGTCCAACTTCCCCCGTCGGCTCAAAATGGCCTCACGATCCATCTCGGAGGGCCATCGGTTTTTCATGGGCTCCAGACAGATTTCAACTCCACCGGGTGCATCTCAGACGATCGATCTTGAGGACGGAGCTGCTCAATGACGGTTTCCTGATGAAGACGCTCGTCCTCTCCATTGACCCAGGCCTCCGAGGGAGGACGAGGAGTCCTGAGATCAAGTTCTAGACCGTACACATTTTCTAAACCTAACTGAGTCCTCACGCTCTCCGCGAGCCCACGTTCACCATAGACGCGCCGTAAGTCCATTCAAATTCCCCTCAATCAAAAATCTGGAAAGCTCGTAGAATTCACGGCTTTGGCATCGGCTTCGTTCTACGCTCGGAGAGCACTGATGTGGGGAAGGGGGAATACATATATGGCCCGATTCGTGAGTTCTCGGTGTTTCATTTCCTTCACATCCCGCCAATTGCGCGGACAGCGCATCAGGAATACAGCGTCCTCCCAGCCATGAAAGGCTAACCCTCATTCAGAAGAACCCGAAGCTTCCCTGGACCATGTATGTCGGCGCGGGACTGCCTGGTACTAAACGAGTTCATCCAACTTTCTCTCGCAATATTCAAGTCGGGTGATATAGGCGAAACAGCGTTCATGGGGTGGAAGGAATTCTCGAAGGCTGACAAAGTGAGTGCTCTGGACAATTTTATTTTCCCCGTGCGCGTCATACCAATCTTCGTTTATGTAGGGCGAAACGGCATTCATTACATCAGGCGCAGGTATGTCGAATCCCCACACCTTCCGTCCAACAAAAGCTAAGGAAAACTGCCAGGCCTGGTTGGTTCGTACGTTGTACGTCTATCTGTCGGGCCTCACGCCGAGCAACTTATGGAACTTTTACGCCATGCACCAGAATGGACATCCACTCGCGAGGCGCGACGGCCTCAAGGTCAAGTTTACGCAAGAGATCAGGGCAGATATTATTTAACTACAAGATGACTGATACGCGGCAGGTCCTTGGGCGCGAGGGGCCGATTGAGGTGTACGTCTGTGCAGTTCAATCAGTAAATAATATTTTGGCTGACGCGCGATGCTGAAGGTACTGGGACAATATGGGCGGCGACGTCCTCGATGCTACGCTTGAACGCCCGGACATTAATGCGCGATTCCTGGTCTGCTGCCCTTCTACTATCTCTTATTTTTGCTACTCTGAGCTGAGTTATCACAACTGTAGGAGTGCGGATTCCTGCGGAATGATCTCAGGTAATGCTCCTCTGTCAAATTCACATCCCGTCCAAGATTCAGGTTGTCCGGGGCAGGATACAACACGGGCTGCCCACCCATCAAGGTTCTTCTTCGCTTCTCCTCTCTCCATGGCGTTGAGAGTGAACCTCCTCAGCAGAACATGCACTACACTCTGTTCAAATCGCTCACCATCTCCGGTGTTATGGTGTTTCAACTGCAAGCCAATACAATGCCGAGTTCTACGCGGCCATCCCGCAGCTGCTCGCTGACGGAGAAATCAAGTATGCGGATGACGTGAGTAGACCGTCGCACAGACTATTTTTGCGCGTGTTCGCGGGGGATATCACCGGGAAAGCTGTGGTTGGCGTTGCGGAAGAGTGTTCGGAAGGTGGATGGGCGGAGATGTTCCGGCGAGTGCTCAATAATTATATGGGTGTCCTCTTTGGACAAAATATTCCGTTTTGGTTCGGCGACTCTTGATGATTTTGTTCCAGCCCACAATTGGTTTGGTGAATGATCATGATGAAATCACAATGATCACTGGCCCAAATATGTTGTCTTTACCGCAAAGATACAGAACCTTGTGCCAAAATCTTGCATTGGCGGACACCTTTTTCTCCCAGCGAAACTATTTATTTCCCCGTTCAACTCCTCTGACCAGCATCGCGAAAACGAAAATAATCCTGGTTTGACTTTGTTTGGTCGAAGATGGCTTTCGTTTTCGTTAATTGCAAATTCTTTTGTGTGTACCTGAACAGGCTGTTGAATTTCGGAATTCATTAATGATCATGGTAGACATATAATCTGTAGCACCATCACAATGCAGGAGGACACAGTTAAGTATACACAGAGGGAGAGTATTCAGGGCATCATATAGTAAGTAAACAAACCTATAGATATTTGCTACTACCGTATAACGAGCCCGGGGATCTCAGACTAGATTTAGTGGGACTCGATGGAGTGCATCACTGGATGGGAACTAAGGACTTCATGTGTGGCCTCTGATGAGCTGAATAATATAATATATATTCTCTCCTACAGATTGAGGTCGTTGTCTCCCAGCTGGTGACTGCACTGGCCGGGCAAGCAAGTGCTGCTGTTACTGACTATAATTCATTGGAAAGTCACCTTAAAAAATTCTGTCTCTACCATGAGGCCATTATTGAAGTAGTCAAGCGAAAATGAAAGCTGAAAACAAAAACAAAACTGAACCAGTGAATACCAAATTGGGAAATGATTTGTCATCACATTTTCGCTCAACGCTGTTTGATCTTCATACGAGCCCCTGGGGTTTTCGGCGAGCTGACTGTGGTCACTATGATCATGAACGAAATCAAGAGCCCATGTTAGCAACAGTTTCAACTGTTAAATTAATATTTGATGCTTGTTAGCACAAATTTAAATTAATTTTCTATGTTTGCTACAACTGCGCTCAGCACTACTAGAATGAAACTGCAACAGTCAAAATGGAAATGAATCCAGCGTTTATAATGAATCGCAACTACGGCCGAAAAAAAAAATGAATCCAAAGAGTGCATGTTGAATTAACTTAATGAATGAAACGGACGGGCGCAATGAATGAAAATGAAATGAGAATGAGAATGAAATGAGAATGAAATGAGATGAGGATGAAATGGAATGAAACGGACGGGCGCAATGAATGAAAATGAAATGAGAATGAAATGAGATGAGGATGAAATGGAAATAAAATGAGAATGAACGCGGGATGAAAACGAATTAAAATGAAACTCCCCTCCATCAGAGAAGCTGCACCGCCACTCATGTCATGTCATGAGGCGGTGCAAGCCAAAATCATTCGCTTGGACGCCAAAACAATCAGTCAAAAAATTATCCATTTCAGGCTACACTACAATGCTGCAACGCAAATGAGTATACGCCCAGATCGGCAAGATATGCACGTACGTATATACAGAAACCCTTTCACTTTCCCTGGAACACCCTTGGGCGGTGTGGGGGGAGGTGGCGGCGGAGGCGCCTTTGAGCGGGTCAACCGTGCAACAGTGACCGGTGCCGGCTTCTTCTTTGGCTTCGGCTCCCCATCGTCAGCTCGCCGGGAGTGTTCGTGCTCTGGACGCACATTAGATCCGATGATGACAGAACCCTACACACGTACCGTTACTGCCCTTTTCTGCTTCTTCGGCGTGGGCACCGCATCTTCGAGCTCGCTCGTCGTCTCGGGAGTCTTGCGCTTCTTTGGATTGGGCTCCCCATCGCCAAGCTCGCCGCCAGTCTCGTCATTCTGCACGCGTGTTAGACCTGAAGCGAGGATCGATGAAAGTCTTACCTTCTCCTTCTGCGCCGCCGCTGGGCGTCCGCCGCCCCTACCACGTCCGCCGCCCCTGCCACGTCGTCCCCCGCCACGCCCCCTGCCTCTAGTCGTGTCGGCCGCCGGCGGCGGCGGCGGAGAAGGCCGGACTATGTCGTCCGGTCCATCATCCACCGGGCGTGCTGGAACGATGGGCGCTGAGAAGTCCATCGGCGTGTCGTCGGTGGCATTGCTTTCTGCCGCCTTGTCATCTTTCGAGCTTGCTTTCGGGTCAGCGTTGTCGTTTGACACTGAGTCGTCAGCATTCTTATCCTCGACCTCGCCTTTCGCCTCTGGTGGTGCGTCGACGAAGTGCTCTGCGACCGTCCCAGTCTCATGGCAGTCGAGCACGTGCGTGTAGTATTCCCGCAGCTCCTCGGGCTCGGCGTCATGGATGTCGATGGTGATACTTTCCGAACCTCTTGTGATTGGCACCCGAAGCGTCCCCTTGGAAGGTACCTCTGACCAATCGTTCAGCGCCCAGCCTACATAACATTGAAGCTTACTCACTGAAGTACCCCCGAAGCAGGCCCCTCATTTCTCGCGGGGACAGACGCTTCGGATCCACAGCTGGAGCGTCAAGCTCCCATCGTTTTCCTGCCGTTACCCTCACTGAATATGCGATCAG